>JAXCGZ010019067.1:52500-110822 GCA_037179515.1 Halocaridina rubra
ACAACATACTCTACAATGATCTACTTGTTCAAATATGGTCTATCCCTACTGTTCAAGTATGATATGTTCTCAGTGCCATTTTTTATTTTGCTTTTATTGAAATATTATCATTCCTGCTAACAAGAGTTAATACTGTATTATCACCATATTCTGTTATGCTACTGTCAATATTTTCAAGTACATTAATAGCGATTGTAGAACTATCTTTACAAAGGTCTACGAATATGCAATTTGCAATTATTCTATGGGAACTACGTAATGATATAAATTATGGCAATACTCAATATTTGTTATAAAGATGGCTAAATACATATATTAAAAAAATCTTATATCAGGGCCTGGGTGCATTTTCCCCAATGTAAATTTAATGATGAATTAGTTGTTGGATATATATATATATATATATATATATATATATATATATATATATATATATATATATATATATATATATATATATATATATATATATATATATATATATATATACAATATTCTCTCTCATATTTTCACTTTTTAAGACATGGTGTATATTACTAGAGATGTAATATCTCGCTATGTATTTACAAGGAGATGGAAATATTAGTTATTAATTACCCTTCGATGTAATTAACAAAATGCAATGTATTTGCCGCGAAGAAATTACAGGACATCGGCAGGATGGAGAGAGTATGGAAGCGCAAAATATTTTCTAAATAAAAAATATCATTTACGATCGCGTTAGTAAGAGCGAGCATATTTACGGCATATATTAATTACCTCATATTAGTAATTAGTGTCTCTGTTGCTTACATGTTAAATCACTAAGTTTACATGCTTTCACCCGTCTGCCTTTGGAAGTGAAATCTATGTTTTTCCAGATTTTTTTTTTATGTCTGTTAAGCGAATCTGACCTTTAAACCCGTCGGAAATTATTTCTAACCTAACATAATCAAACTAAACTTTACCTAACCTAAAATAAAATAAAATATCTTAAAAATATTAAGACTCTCTTACACACTAAAACTGCGTAAAAGCACAACCAGTTTTCTTATTACCTTTCAGTACTTTTAATATCTATGAAATATGATATTGCACGAGAGACAAAAGTTCATATAGTGTTATCATATACACAATACACTCTCCTTCCTTCTAAATTATGAAAAAAAAATACATTTTGTTGGAAGCTTATAATATCTATTACCGCGGGAGCGCACTGGTTACAGCACTCGAATAGGGATGTGACAATGTTGTGTTCAAGCCAAGCCTTTCGCAAGCGGTACCACGGCGAAATTACTTCATATTCGACAGACATAGGGATGAATATAGCTCAGACATCGTATTTTGTAGGATAATGGTCACCCATTTTCTTAAATGTCAAATATAATACTAATTTTATATCTAATGAAAACAATTCAAGCATACTTACTAAAAAAAATAAAAAAAAAATAAAAAATAAAACTTGTATACAAAATTTCTTACTTGGACATCAAAGTCAGGTCTCCGCCATGCCACCGAGATCATCATTGCGCTATTTCCCTCTTCTGCGTGTGCTCCTGAGGCTTGCAGTGGTAGTGCCAGGGACTACGGCTATCCTATTCACGAAAAGTGGTTTAGGAATATGTGGGGACGACTTTACGACATTCCCTACTTCAGGAGAAGTTTACTGCGCCGCTGCTTGTAACCAAAGTAAGTCGCTGACAATTCTAAAGGGGGGTTTACACGGTCAAACGGTTCGTCGAACGCGGTTCGACACACAAGTGTTTGAAGTGATGTTCGAACGTGTGAACGGGGTATTTGGTTGTCGAACACTTCCGTGTTCGACAACCAAATACCCCGTTCACACGTTCGAACATCACTTCAAACACTTGTCTGTCGAACCGCGTTCGACGAACCGTTTGACCGTGTAAATCCCCCTTAATTGTCAAATACATTCACGATCAACAATACCCAATTTAACTATTTAAAAGGTACCTTAATTATAATATAGCGCTTCTTTTCATAACAATATCACTAACAAAAAGGAAGTCCGCAGTAATAAACTCTATTCAGTACATTATCATAAATGAGAAGCAAAATTTGAACTAGTCATGTACAAACTCAAAATTAATATATATATATATATATATATATATATATATATATATATATATATATATATATATATTATATATATATATATATATATATATATATATATATATATATATATATATATATATATATATATATATATATATATATATATATATATATATATATATATATATATATATATATATATATATATATATATATATATATATATATATACATATATATATATATATATATATATATATATATATATATATATATATATATATATATATATATATATATATATATATATATATATATATATATTATATATATATATATATATATATATATATATATATATATATATATATATATATATATATATGTAGAAAAGAGGGTTCGTGGCGTAAAACCGAATCCAATCCATATATATATATATATATATATATATATATATATATATATATATATATATATATATGAGAGAGAGAGAGAGAGAGAGAGAGAGAGAGAGAGAGAGAGAGAGAGAGAGAGAGAGAGAGAGAGAGAGAGAGAGAGAGAATTTGTCTGTAATCCCCGTCTTGTCTTTGTTAATATCGTCTTCATTAGCTTCTAATTTTTATTTTAGTTCCGTCATGCAGTGGTTTCAGCTATGAAAAAATTCCCGAAACAAATTCCGAAGAAGGAATTTGTGTACTTCATAGCAGCTATTTCCCACCTAATGGACAGAGCAACACTTATTGCTACATCCCAGGTAAGAAATATAAAAACAGAAATTCAAGAGTTTTTCTTCAAGTTCATGTCAATTTCTAAAGTGTCATATAATATTAGACAAGTTTTGTATAATGTACTATATAATCCAACAGGAAATAAAAGAAATATATAAAATAAAATAGTATTCATGTTGTAGGTTGGCCCATGGCATCAACTACCCTTTGCAATACTACACCTGAAGGGGCTATTGGACTTAATAAGACTGTCCAGGACAGTTCGATGTTAAATCTTCCTTCAGTTACGGTTCTCTTTCTATGCCTACATCAACACCGAATATTCTTGGATATTCGTTGCACATGTCTTATTATCCCTTCACATCTGACAAGTCACAATACACTCCCGATCTTTGGTTCTCTTTATGTTTTCTTCGTACCCAGGCCTGATGAGGGTAGATTTATTTATTTATTTATTTATTTTTTGCCTGTCCTGGTGTCACAATCATAATCAAAAACAATTATCTATAAACGCACTGTCAAGTTCGCAATTTTTTTTTCTTCTTTTTTTTCTGATGATAAGCACAACCTTTTAGAATCGAAGCTCTTGCAAAATTATTCGGATTAGCAAAATATGAAGACTAAAAACAAGTAGGTCTGTCTCTTCAATCCACGTAACTGGAGAGGGCAATATGTGTTTTGAAAGTTTCCAAAGAGGTTGTAGGATTAGAAAGCGTGGTCGTTATGTAGCATAACTATAGGGGTAACAGGGAAAAATCCCAGAAGTGGACAAAATCCCAATCTCATAAATAAAAGTCTCATATATAAAAAGAAACAAATTTAAAATTGGAAATTCAAGTGAAAGACGCACCTCAGCACCGTCAACCAGAGAAACACTCCTCACAATTGGTCAACTTGGAATAACGGATCTCATAATTAAGCAACTGGAGATAGAGCACCTTAAGTTAGGTTAGATTATATTAGGATAAAGTTTTAGGTTACGTTAGGTAAAAGTTTTTGGTTAGGTTAGGTTAGATTATAGATTTAGGTTAGGTTAAAGTTTTAGGTTAGGTTAGGTTTGGTTATAGCTTTAGGTTAGGTTGCAGTTTTAGGTCAGGTTATAGGTTTAGGTTAGGTTAGGTTAAAGTTTTATGTTAGATTAGGTTTAGGTTAATATTATAAGAGACTGGGATTTTGTCCACTTTGGGGGTTAAGAGGCTGGGATTTTGTCCACTTTGGGGGTTAAGAGGCTGGGATTTTGTCCACTTTGGGGGTTAAGAGGCTGGGATTTTGTCCACTTTGGGGGGTAAGAGGCTGGGATTTTGTCCGCTGGATTTTGTCATGGATTCAACTATAAGATATCATAATGGCTAAGGATGCTTGGCAAAAGGTGGGAGAGGAATGTAACTGTAATTGCATTTACCTAAGTGTGCTCACGGGAGAGAGCCTTATGCTCCAAACTTCCCATCTAAATGGTTGGTTTCATGTTTTATTCACTATCACTTATCATATCTAACATTGGACCTATGAATACATTTAGCATTTACTGTTTCCTCATTTAGCGAATTCAAATGATCAACTTTTCTTACAACAACAACATAAAATTACTTATATCTTGCAAAACAGTTTTCATGCAAAGATATAAATTACGACCTCTACTTCTGCAGCGACCGATATCAAATTATCGCTCCCAATTCACTGTCAAAAAAAAAAAAAAAATAAAAAACAGTCACTATATCCCCCTCTTCCTAATGCATAATGTCAGACTTTCCTCAAGACTGACATTATGCAAAAGGAAAGCAATGTGTAGAGAAAGAGCCCACAAATAATGGCAGAATTCGGGAGAATCCTTTCATCCCTATACTGACTGCAGGAATCCCTCCATTAGATACTGTGACCGTCGGTAATACAGTATATATATATATATATATATATATATATATATATATATATATATATATATATATATATATATATATATATATATATATATATATATATATATATATATAGATAGATAGATAGATAGATAGATAGATAGATAGATAGATAGATAGATAGATAGATAGATAGATAGATAGATAGATAGATAGATAGAAAAATATATATATAGATAGATAGATAGATAGAAAAATATATAGATAGATGGATAGATAGATAGATAGACAGACAGATAGATAGATAGATATATACATACATATATGTATATGTGTGTAAGTGTGTGTGCATAAAGAAAAAATATGTCACATAATTTCCTACTTCCTAGAATAATCGACTAGCGAACCAAAGGTAACTTGACTCTCTTGAAGGCGAAATACGCTGCCAGCCACTTTTTGTCCAAAAGCAGAATACATACATATGCAAATATGACAAACCGGAAATCCAAGTCTCTCTCTCTCTCTCCCTCTCTCTCTCTCTCTCTCTCTCTCTATATATATATATATATATATATATATATATATATATATATATATATTATCAAATAAGCACATTACATATGTGAAAAGATGAATCATTTTTTACCCCGACCGGGACTCGAACCTAGGACTTTTGATTACTAAGTCAAGGCGCTACCACTTCACCACAGAAGGTTAAAAGGAACCCAACCTTATAGCTTATATCTGCTATACTTAGGAATGAACGCATTCTAACTGAATGCCACTATGTTCATATTACAGATTCCCCAACCTCACTCGTGGCTTCATTTTAGCATTTAATTCAAATCCCAATCTCATTCGGGCCATGAAATTATCAAATAAGCACATTACATATGTGAAAAGATGAATCATTTTTTACCCCGACCGGGACTCGAACCTAGGACTTTTGATTACTAAGTCAAGGCGCTACCACTTCACCACAGAAGGTTAAAAGGAACCCAACCTTATAGCTTATATCTGCTATACTTAGGAATGAACGCATTCTAACTGAATGCCACTATGTTCATATTACAGATTCCCCAACCTCACTCGTGGCTTCATTTTAGCATTTAATTCAAATCCCAATCTCATTCGGGCCATGAAATTATCAAATAAGCACATTACATATGTGAAAAGATGAATCATTTTTTACCCCGACCGGGACTCGAACCTAGGACTTTTGATTACTAAGTCAAGGCGCTACCACTTCACCACAGAAGGTTAAAAGGAACCCAACCTTATAGCTTATATCTGCTATACTTAGGAATGAACGCATTCTAACTGAATGCCACTATGTTCATATCTTTCATATCTGTGGTGAAGTGGTAGCGCCTTGACTTAGTAATCAAAAGTCCTAGGTTCGAGTCCCGGTCGGGGTAAAAAATGATTCATCTTTTCACATATGTAATGTGCTTATTTGATAATTTCATGGCCCGAATGAGATTGGGATTTGAATTAAATGCTAAAATGAAGCCACGAGTGAGGTTGGGGAATCTGTAATATGAACATAGTGGCATTCAGTTAGAATGCGTTCATTCCTAAGTATAGCAGATATAAGCTATAAGGTTGGGTTCCTTTTAACCTTCTGTGGTGAAGTGGTAGCGCCTTGACTTAGTAATCAAAAGTCCTAGGTTCGAGTCCCGGTCGGGGTAAAAAATGATTCATCTTTTCACATATGTAATGTGCTTATTTGATAATTTCATGGCCCGAATGAGATTGGGATTTGAATTAAATGCTAAAATGAAGCCACGAGTGAGGTTGGGGAATCTGTAATATGAACATAGTGGCATTCAGTTAGAATGCGTTCATTCCTAAGTATAGCAGATATAAGCTATAAGGTTGGGTTCCTTTTAACCTTCTGTGGTGAAGTGGTAGCGCCTTGACTTAGTAATCAAAAGTCCTAGGTTCGAGTCCCGGTCGGGGTAAAAAATGATTCATCTTTTCACATATGTAATGTGCTTATTTGATAATTTCATGGCCCGAATGAGATTGGGATTTGAATTAAATGCTAAAATGAAGCCACGAGTGAGGTTGGGGAATCTGTAATATGAACATAGTGGCATTCAGTTAGAATGCGTTCATTCCTAAGTATAGCAGATATAAGCTATAAGGTTGGGTTCCTTTTAACCTTCTGTGGTGAAGTGGTAGCGCCTTGACTTAGTAATCAAAAGTCCTAGGTTCGAGTCCCGGTCGGGGTAAAAAATGATTCATATATATATATATATATATATATATATATATATATATATATATATATATATATATATATATATATATATATATAGCAAGTACATTATGCTATACCGCAATTATTAAAAAGTAATCGAATATAAGAATTTGCAATAACCCTTTATATTTAGGACCGAGAGTAAATCCTTTTGTACAGAAGTCTTTCATATACCTATACCTCATCCTGCAATTTTGAGATCCTGGTTTGTAAACCTAAACAACGAACCAGAATCTCTTGAAAAAACATTGAATTGTGCTATTTTGAGATAAAGTGACACAGTACCCTTAATCAATTTCACTGAGATAAGAAAAACTGTTAAACTACTGGTCGAGCTGATAATGGAGGCTTTACGGCAGAGAAGAAAGATACTGAAGCTTTATATTATCTGTACACTGTAATTCAGTACTTTTGTGGATGTCAGTTCACTTTGTTTACACTGTAATTCAGTATACTTTTGTGGCTGTCAATTCACTTTGTACCCGTAGTCTTGATTAATTATCAAACATTTAACAACCTACAATACTACCATTTAAGGATTCCGAGAAATTTAATATGTACTATAATTTACCAGCTGCTCTTGAACTATAAATACGCAACGAAATCATTATTACTCCAAGTTGGTAGTTGATGGAATTGGCCCAAAATCGCTCGCCGAATGCGTGTTATGTTCACTTTATTTAATGAGAACTAAAGGGGGCTTTACACGGTCAAACGGTTCGTCGAACGCGGTTCGACAGGCAAGTGTTTGAAGTGATGTTCGAACGTGTGAACGGGGTATTTGGTAGTCGAACACGTTCGACAACCAAATTCCCCGTTCACACGTTCGAACATCACTTCAAATACTTGTCTGTCGAAGCGCGTTCGACGAACCGTTTGACCGTGTAAACCCCCCTTAAGAGTAAATTCATACTAAGCCGACTGCAACTGTCTATGTCAAAGCAAGTAATTTTAGTTGGCTGATTTTTTTTTGTAATTATTCTCCAATTCAGTTGCTCGTTTTATGTATTCATTGACCACGACACTAATCCTGCTGCTGACCTCTTTCCGCCAAATTGGCTATTCGAATTAGTGCCGTACAGCGAAAGAGAGAACAACAGATCGTGAATTCAAGTTCTACAATTTCTATAGAATGTTCACATCCTATCATGATAATCTGCAATTTTGAATACTTTTAAAGTACTATTAAAAATACATTTCGCTTCCGCCTGATGACTCAAAATGCTTAGAAATGTTATATCAGCAAATACAAAAACAACAGGAAATATGCAAGACGAGCCGAGATCGTATATTTGTAAAGTCAAATTAGTGCCAGAGAATTAATACTTTTTAATCTAAAAATCCCGGGAGTGTACAAATCAATATTCCTTGTATAGCCTGCCTAATGCCTCGGGATGAACGTAAATAAAACTTAAAAATAATTTAATTGCTATATCGCTAAGCCTGATAACTAAAGCTCGCAAAAACTGGATAAATACTCAGCCGTTAAAATTCTGCCAATAACAACTGTTTTTTTTTTCCAAATTACAGTTAGATATAATTTTCCAAATCCATTAACAGTCAGCTAATGTCATCTGAAAGCGGAAAAAGACAAAATAACTAACAAACTTCAAAGAAAGGAATATATAAAATCATGCTGAGTGATTGTATTTATATTATAATGTTCATGGCCTGCTATATCATGTCTATCGTTCATTTTTCCAGCTTTGTCGACAAGTACAACAGTCCTATCCAGCACACCATCTGCCACACAGAGTACAACAGTCCTATCCAGCACATCACCTGCCACAGTGAGTACAACAGCCCTATACAGCACATCACCTGCCACATTGAGTACAACAGCCCTATCCAGCGCATCACCTGCCACACTGAGTACAACAGCCCTATCCAGCACATCACCTGTGACACTGACTTCAAATTTATTTCCTTCAACAAATGCCACTGGGTTACTCAGCTCTACTCCAAATGCACCATCTCCTGGAACTACCACAGATTCATCAATCTTTACCACTACATCTGCAACTAAACTGGCAACATCAGAATTTTCTTCAACTACATCTGATCCCACAACATCAGAGGCTGCTACGACCACATCTACCTCGACACTATCGCCCATTACAACCTCAAGTAGTCCCGCAACCCTGAAGGCTACCACAATAAAATATACCTCTACACCAGCACCCTCAGCATCATCTACAACACCAATACCTTCTACAATCACTGCCACTTCTACAGATATACCTACTACAACCCCTCTTTCAACTACCACAACAACAACCCCGAGTACATCTACAATAAATATCCACACTTCAACCACAACTGACTCAGTAACTGCCTCCACAATAAGTGCAACAGATCCTACTAGCATTACATCTACTAATGCAAGCACTTCTACAATGACTGCAACAGCTACAGCAAACATTCCAACTACGACCACAACAGCAACAACAAACATTCCTACTACTGCTACAAAAACTACTACAGATATTTCTACCACAAGTGGCACAACTACTACAAGCATTCCTACTACGACTTCAAAATCTACTACAACTGCAACAACTACTACAAAAATCCCTATGATTGCAACAACTTCTACAAACACTCCTACTACTGCTGTAACAACTACTCCAACTATCACAACAACTACCACCCTCATTCCCATTACTTCAACCACAGCAGCCCAAACCACTACTCCCACAACTATTTCAACTACATCTACTAACGCAGCCAATCCTACTACTGATATAACCACTACTACAACTATTCCTACTACAACCACAACAACTACCACCCCAGTTGACACTACTACAACCACGTCTACAATCACAACAGTCAAAAGCACTACTCCCACAACTGTTTCAACGACATCAACTACTGCAACAACATCTTCAACCTCCACAAGTAGTTCAACTACATCCACAACTGCTACAACTACTTCGGTAAGTAAGATTTCTTGTACTATTAGAGGTGAAGGCAACATTGAACTGGAAGTATATAAAATACCGTATGCGACTAACATTAACAATATTGTGGTTAGTTGACCAGAGCTTTAAATCAAGGCGAGAATTTTGGCTTTGTTCTTTGACAGCCATTATGTAGTAATTGTAACTCTGTGAATTAACTTTATGCACAATTCTTGCCCTAAAACTCTAAGTATGGCACATAATCAGCGTCATATATATAATATATATATATATATATATATATATATATATATATATATATATATATATATATATATATATATATATATATATATATATATATAATCAGTGTGCCAAGGCTTATCTAACTTAACAAAAGATGGTATAAGAGAAAAAAGAAACATCTCTGCTAAATACCTGAGCCATGGAAGGCGTGCACTCTCCTGAATGTCTATGTTAATTTTACGCTCTCTTCCCAAACGTTATCCTGGTTTATTTTCAGTTAATTCAAAGCCCTTTGCTATATAGGCCTCAAAAGTGATCACATAGACACAGTATTATATTAAAAAACATGAAACACAGTTTTCCCCTGGTTAGGAATGGAACTTAGGGCACATTGGTTAATCAGGGTTCCAAGGAGCTGCTGATTGTACGATCGAAATTATAAGAAACTAGAGAAACTTCGTGGCTAAATGCTGAAGCTAGGGAACTGATGCACTCTACTAAAAGTATATGTTCATTTTGTCTTTCAACCTAATCTAACTCGTAGCTTGTTTTTGTATTTTAATGTAGTCCCTACTATGCGAGTATAGGGATCTACTGTAATCAAATAAACACAATTTATGTGCAAAAAAATATATATTGTCCCCTAGTCGGGATTAGAATCTAAAACACATAACCAGTGTGCCAGGGTATTATTAAATGTACCATCGAAGGCATATGAGAAGAAAGAATCCTCTCAGTTAACTGCTGGCGCTAGGGAATGAAAAAATCTAATAACTGTCGATGTTTTTTGTATTCTCGCTTTTGAAACTCAATTCTGGCTCGTTTTTGTAATTAAATCAAATGAAGACATGAAACATATTTCTGAGTCTTACTGGAAATTGAACCTTGAACGCATAATCAGTGCCAATATAGCATAAATATTAATCAAAAGCAAAAAATTAGCCACTAGTGTGGTTGGGAAGAGAGAATAAATGAACATATATTCAGTAGGATGCACTTATTATTTAGCTCAAACAGTTAACGGAAAGGAAGACCAAGAAAAAGATGGCGTGATTGTATAGGGGAAGACTTGCAATGAAAGGGTATTGATGAAAATGAAGCACAGAACAGAAATAGATGGAGACGACTCATTCACAACGGCGACCCCATATAAAAATGGGTTAAAGCTGAGAAGAAGAAGAGTTAGCGAAGAGGTATTTCTCTTCTCTTGTATCAAATGGTGGTATAAATGGTGGCGATTTGACATAATGCTTATGTGTCCTAGGTTCAAATTATGGCCATGGGATAATATAATTTCCATTATTTCATATGTTATTGTGTTCATTTGATCACCGCTGAATCATATATACTAGGGATTTGAATAAAATGCAAATGCAAGCCATGTGTGAGGTTGGAAAACGAGAGTGAAATCAGAACAGACATTAAGTAGAGTATATTCCTTCCCGAGTTTTAGCAGTTATCTAAGAAGTTTCTCTCTTTCCTTATGCATTCAGTGGTGCAGTTGGTAGCGTCTTGGCACACTGATTATTTGTCCTAGGATCGAATTACAGCCAGGAGCAAAATTGCTTCATATATATACACAGTATATATATATATATATATATATATATATATATATATATATATATATATATATATATATATATATATATATATACATGATTTTTACCCCGAACGGGACTTGAACCTAGGACACATAATTACTGTGCCAAGGCGCTACAAAATACACCACAGAAGGTCTAAAAGGGAAACAAACCTTACAGCTATCTCTGCTATACTAGGAATGAACAAATTCTATCTAAATGCCATTCTGTTCATATTACAATTTCTCTCAACCTCACTCGTGGCTTCGTTTTCGCATTTCATTCAAATCTCAATCTCATTTGGGACCAACACTCAAATATGCACATTACCATATGTGAAAACATGAATAATTTTACCCCGACCGGGACTTGTACCTAGGACACATAATTACTGTGCCAAGGCGCTACCAACTACACCACAGAGGGTCTACAAGGGAAACAAACCTTACAGCTATATTTGCTATACTAGGAATGAACGCATTCTATCTGAATGCCAGTCTGTTCATATTACGGTTTCCCCTAACCTCACTCGTGGCTTCGTTTTCGCATTTATTTCAAATCTCAATCTCATCTGGGACCTACAATAATTAAATAAGCACATTACCATATGTGAAAACACGAATAATTTTTACCTCGACCGGGACTTTAACCTAGGACACATAATTACTGTGCCAAGGCTCTACCAACTACACCACAGAAGGCCTAAAAGAGAAACAAACCTTACATCTATATCTGCTGTACTAGGAATGAACACATTCTATCTGACTGCCACTCTGTTCATATTACAGTTTCCCCCAACCTCACTCGTGGCTTCGTTTTCACATTTAATTCAAATCTCAATTAAATGCCAAAATGAAGACACGAATAAGGTTGGGGAAAACTGTAATATGAATAGAGTGGCATTCAGACAGAATGTGTTCATTCCTAGTATAGCAGATATAGCTGTAAGGTTTGTTTCTCTTTTAGACCTTCTGTGGTTGGAAGCGACTTGGAACAGTAATTATGTGTCCTAGGTTCAAGTTCCGTTCGGGGTAAAAATTATTTGTGTTTTCACATATGGTAATGAGCTTATTTGATTATTGTTAGTCCCATATGAGATTGAGATTTGAATTAAATGCGAAAACGAAGCCAAGAGTGAGGTTGGGGGAAACTGTAATATGAACAGAATGGTATTCAAATAGAATGAGTTCATTCCTAGTATAGCAGATATAGCTGTAAGGTTTGTTTCCCTTTTAGACCTTCTGAGGTGTAGTTGGTAGTGACTTGGCACAGTAATTATAAGTCCTAGGTTTAAGTCCCGGTCGGGGTAAGAATCATTTATGTTTTCACATACGGTAATGTGCTTATTTGGTTATATATATATATATATATATATATATATATATATATATATATATATATATATATATATATATATATATATATATATATATATATATATATATATATATATATATATATATATATTCAAAACTCCTTTTTCAGATAACCACAACTGCAGTTAATCCTATTAGCCCTGCAGACATTTCCCAAGCTCTCTATTATCCAGCCGATGGGAGTGAAGCCTGCCGAGGCAATTTAGCATCAATAGGCATATACAGAAAAGGATCAAGCTACACCTATATATGTCGCATGGCACCCAACGGAATCCCTTTCATGGCTGGAAATCCAACAGGCACATGCAGTGACAGTGACAGAATGAACTGTGCCACAAAAGCCTGTGGTCCTAATAGTGTTATGGTTGGTTTTATGCAAGGAAATCCAGACACAGGACCCTGCAGTGTTAGTTTTACAGGAGCTACACTTCATCAAAATACCTGCCACACAGTTAGTGGAGTTTTGCAAACGAGACCTACTGGCAAAAATAACTGGCAGGACTGGAGAATCTGTGGTGGAAGCGATACTGATCTTTACTTGATGACTGAAGTGGATGTGAATTTCACAGACAAATGGGAACTCACTAGCATCAAATGTTGCAAAGTTACAAATCCATAGATTTGCCCCGCACTAAGCCCTTTGATAAGACGATTATTATATCTTATTAGGGGTGCAGATCAATTATTTTTTCATTATAAAAATACTTAGGGCTATTTCAATATACAGTGAAAATGTATCCTAAAACCCATGTCTATTTAATCATAATTGTATTAAACAGTTTTGACAAAGTACAACATATGCAAAAGACCTGTAATAAACACAAAGATCACGTTATGTAAACTAAGAATATAAGAAAAACCAATCAAGTCTAAATTTTATTTTTCTCCCTTTTTAGAGTCTTACAAAAACAGACAACAGTACTTCTAGAATATATCATATACCTTAAAAAAAAAAAAAAAAAAAAAGGCTTCCTCTAAGTTAAGCATGATTAAAGTATGCTCGCAATACTGTCATTAAAAATATCGCATCTTAAAACCACAGAGGTATTTGTACCAGGTCAATCCCACTCTCAGTCTGAGCTTCATTTTTACTACTACTACTACTACTACTACTACTACTACTAATAATAATAATAATAATAATAATAATAATAATAATAATAATAATAATAATAATAATAATAATAATAATAATAATAATAATAATAATAATATTATTATTATTATTATTATTATTATTATTATTATTATTATTATTATTATTATTATTATTTTTATTATTATTATTATTATTAATCGTGTAGTAGCAGTAGTAGCCAATCAATCAATCATCATACATTAAACAAGTTACAGTATGTACAATAACATACCTTCACAAAAAAAAAAAACACACAATCATAATAACTTCCCTTGAATATAACATAGAAAATGAGGCTACTCCATAAGTAGTAGTGAGTCACAATGAGCAACTCGTACATTTCAAAGAAAAGACACTGCCCTTTTCAATCTTCATATCTTTGTACCCAGGAAACTACTACTACTACCACCACTACTACTACTACTACTGGATCCGGTTTTACGTCACGGACTACCTTCTCAACCAAGGGCTAGGACGGTTGCCTTCTTGCGAAGGACTTGTTTTGGCAGATGTAATCGTTACCCTGAGTGCATACCCTTGCTAACTTCAGACAGTGACGGGGCGCGAATCACTACTACTACTACTACTACTACTACTAATAATAATAATAATAATAATAATAATATAATAATAATAATAATAATAATAATAATAATAATAATAATAATAATAATAATAATAATAATAATAATAATAGTAGTAGTAGTAGTAGTAGTAGTAGTAGTAGTAGTAGTAGTAGTAGTAGTAGTAGTAGTAGTAGTAGTAGTCTCGTCCCAAATATGTCAAAATTGAGAGGTAACGACTAATAATTTCCTTGGCAATTTTTTTTAATTTATATATGATTCTCTCTCTCTCTCTCTCTCTCTCTCTCTCTCTCTCTCTCTCTCTCTCTCTCTCTCTCTCTCTCTCTCTCTCTCTCTCATTTTTCCCCAATTCATTCATAGACTTGGTTTACAGCAAAATATAATAATTCAATTATTAAATGAAAGAGAAAAAAAGCTTCTAAAAGACCTAAATATAGATGCCCTTCGATAAATTCTCCAACGGTTTGCCATGTCGTTAATATCTTACGATTACTGCGAGTAATCCCACTTCTTTCTACGTAAAAAGTCACATATATTTTACGTGATTTACAATCACATTGGCGTATATATCACAACAGCTACATTATAAATAACCGAGTAATTAGAGAGGTGAAAGAGTGAGAACATCAATATGATAACGAAATGTCGACTTGGTAAAGGATAGGTACGACATTATTGCTCCCATAAATAATGCTTCTAGTCTCGTTAATACAACATCGACTAATTGCAGAGAAATACAGACTCTCAAGAAGTATTACATAGCAATTTCTAAAATAATAAATTTAGGCTATGATGATAGTCTCTGAATACATAATTAACACTAGGCTATTATGATATAAATTTAGGCTACAAAATATTTAACAAGTGATTCTTTGATAACAATAAGAATAAAATTTAGGCCACAAAAAAGTCTTCCAAAATTTCCGCTAACGGAAAAAAATAACCAAGGCAATCAAAACTAAATAAAAAAAAAATAGGCGATAAAGAGTTACTTAGGAATTTTTTAGCAAATAAGAGAAGAATCTCGGCTATAAATAACAATTGTATAGAAACTTTTCTAAAGTCGCGAGTTTATGTATTTCAAAAAGAATCACAATAACGAAAGAGCTTCATATAACTTACAAGCAAATTATAATATTCGTAAATTCAAGAAAAGAAGAATTTTATCGATAATGGGGAGCCGAAGGGTGGATGGGGAAGGGGTTATAAACCAGTTGATTTTTAACCTGCAAATATCGCATTTATATCTGGAGGAAGATATATATTATTATAATTATCGCCACAGCACTTCCTACATCAGTGGTATCCGACATTGCGAAAATGCTCAATTAGATCAAGTCAATTCTCAGGACGATCAGGAGGAGGAAGGGTCAACTACTTAGTTCTAGCTTCGAACCCTCTTGCTGGTTTCCGCTCTCGGTGATTTCTCGGACAAGAAAGGAAGTTCTGCTGCGGTTTGTAATATTAACACAATTTTCTTTAATATGCAGTTAGATAATGACAGCCTACACTGAAAGGCTAATTCTGTTATCTGACCATTGAATTAGTTATAGAATTATTATTGCAAAATATCACCTGATGTCATCTTTGGGTGCTTAATCTACGACTGACGCAAAGGCAGGTGCCTAATGTGGGATTGTGGCACATATGGGGTAAGATTAGTTAATCTAACCTCAGTTCCAGATTAAACACCTAAAATGACACTAGGTGCCTACTTTAGGATTGATCCTAAAAACTTTGTCAATCAATGATACAAATGAAGAATGGGAAAAACAACCTTACATTCTATCTTCTCACATAATAATCAAATATATAAATACAAAAAAACGGACGCAAAATAAACGTACAGTTAGAAAGATTCCTTACGATTCGGTCTAAAGGTTTTGAAATAAACGAGCAATAACAACTCAACAAATAGCAGAAAAAAAAGAGGACATATCGAATATGACATGAAAGGAGGGTCGTCGGAAAACCTACAGAAACCCGTAAAATAACCATCCATACATTTTTTATTAGTCCTTTCCTGAGATTGTCACTGTGCTTAATATATGAGATATGAAACACTCTGTTCTCGATATAAGCGCCAGGCTACACTA
This sequence comes from Halocaridina rubra, assembly GCA_037179515.1. Lineage (NCBI taxonomy): Eukaryota > Metazoa > Arthropoda > Malacostraca > Decapoda > Atyidae > Halocaridina > Halocaridina rubra. The sequence continues at coordinate 69,338 of JAXCGZ010019067.1, forward strand.
AGTTTCTGGAGTAAAAAAAAAATAAATAAATAAATAAATAGGTTCCTAGGTACATGAAGCTAGTTAGAAAGGCAACCAAAATATAAATTTCCGTAATAATGGCATAATAGTGGCTGCCGTGGCCGAGGAGTAACGGTCGAGACATTGATTCGTCAGGTCGTGGGTCTGAGATTAGAGAGGGCATTCACTCAGGGTAATGGTCGCACCAACACAAAAGTTCGTAGCAAGAAGGTACCGTCCTAGCCCTTAAGAGACAAGGGATTTCCTGACGTAGAACTGATCACAATAATGGTATAATATATATATATATATATATATATATATATATATATATATATATATATATATATATATATATATATATAGAGAGAGAGAGAGAGAGAGAGAGAGAGAGAGAGAGAGAGAGAGAGAGAGAGAGAGAGAGAGAGAGAGAGAGAGAGGTGAATTTACTTATTTGTGCTCACGGGAAAGGGCCCTATGCTCGTAGCTCCCCATCACCTAGCCTGTTTAATTTTTTACTCATTAACATTTATCATATCTATCCTCAAAACTAAGAATGCATGTAGCACTTAATATATTCTTACTTTGCGACCTCCAATTATCAACTATTCCTACAATGAAAAAAAAAATAACTTCCTTGCATCCTGCAAAGATGTTTCTTCGTGAAGCTTCAAACTATGACCTCTGGCTCTACAGCCACCATATCAAAACATCGTTCCCTGCCCACTCTGTCTAAACCATGAAGGAATTTAATACCCGTCACCATATCGCTACTATTCCTTCTGTATATCTACCTCATTCAGCATTCCCTCATAAATGAGACTATGTATCTGACATGTATTCAAAATTTCTGCAATATCTTTATATGCTTTTTAAGTCCGGATTCCACAAGGGTGCTGCATAGTCATGCTATGGCCACTCATGAGTCACATAAACATTTCAGAATATTTTTCCTCCATATGCCTGAAGGCCATCCTTATATTTGTTAAGAAAGAATATGCTCCTTTTGTTACACCATTCAAGTGCATATCCGGAGATACAGTTGATCAGACATTTATCCCTAGATCTCTTTCGTTCTCACATTCTTGAAGTTCCCCTCCTGCTACTGAATACCCAGACTTCGGCCTTTTAGCACCCTTCTTCATTATCATTACTTTACATGTTGCAGTATACTGAATCTCATCACGCACTTGTTTGATCACTAATGCAGACTACTTAAGTATTCCTGAAGTTCTCTACCACTATTTTCATCTTTTATTCTCTTAACAATCTTTGCATCATCTGCTAATATATTAAAAATGCTTTTAAATATATCTTGCTGAAAGCAAATCACTTGATTCTGCTTTAGAAGTTGCTCTTCCAGAGGAGCCAAACTCTCTTTTCCAGATAATTTTTTCAAATCCTTAAAAATCATAAAGACGTATCAAGAATGAAACCGTCTTTGTTGAAGACACTCTCTTGGGAAAAAAAAAAAAAAAAAAAAAAAAAAAAAAAAAAAAAAAAAAATATATATATATATATATATATATATATATATATATATATATATATATATATAAAATATATATTGCCCCCCCCCCAAGAGAAACTTTTTACAGGGGTTTTTGCAAGTGATCTCTATTCTGAAAATTATGTTTAATAGCCTGACGATAAAGGTTGGCTTTCGAAAGCTCACATACCATGGCAGAAGGGACTTCTTGATGAAGATCATTTCTGGCGGAGAGACCTGTGCCTCAGTGGAATAAACTCCCTCTGTATAATCTTTAATGGGGATATCCAAAGCATGGTGTCTTGGAACTTTGCGTAAAATATACATTCCTCTCTGATGAGGAGTCATTAAGTAAATTATCCAGAATATTATCTTACCAATACTATATATATATATATATATATATATATATATATATATATATATATATATATATATATATATATATATATATATATATATATATATATATATATATATATATATATATGTATATATATATATATATATATATATATATATATATATATATATATATATATATATATATATATATATATATATACACACACACTTCTTTGCAGGATGAAAGGAAGTACTTTTTTAGTGAAAGTAGTTGATAACTGGAATTCGCTAATCGAGGACGTAGTTAATGCTAACTCAGTCCATAGTTTTATGGATAAGTATAAGTATCACTAAGTATAAAATGGAACCGACCAGGATACGGGAAGTTACGAGCTTGGGGCTCTTTCCCGTAAGCACAAATAGGTAATTACATCGTATGTCAGTGATACAACATGGCTTCAGAGAAGGGAGATCTACAGTAACAAACTTATTAGAATTTTATGATGTAGTAAACCAGAACTTACAAGAAAGAGAAGGCTGGCAGATTGTATATTCTTAGATTTTCAGAAGGCATTTGATACAGTCCCGCAAGGAAGACATTAATAAGCTGCAAGTAATGCCTACAATGGTGGAAATATCTTGGAATATATGAAAAAAAAAAACTTACTTAAAAGGAAGGGAACAGAATGTTTGAGGAAGACTCAATGTTTGACCAGAGAAAGGTTAGCGCAACGTTCCACAAGGTTCAATTTTCGGGCCAATTTTGCTACTTGTATGTGTAAATAACTTACCGGAGCCTTTAAATTCATTTTTTAATATATGTGTGCAGATGATGCAAAGATTGTGACAAAGAGTAAAAGACGAAAATATTGGTATAAAATTTCAGGAGGACTCAAATAGTCTCCATGAGTGGTCAGAAAAGTGGCTAACGAAATTCAATACTTCAAAATATTACGTCATGAGAATGAGTACTAGTCCAAGAAGGCCCAAGTTTGGGTATTCAATAGCAGTTCCAGGACTTCAATAGACAAAGAATGAGAGATGTAGGAGTAATCATATAGGCAGATTTGCCTCCAGAAATGCATATAAATGGCATAGTAAGAGCTGCATATGCTTTCTTAACAAATGTAAGGGTAGCCTTCTAACACATGGACAAGGAAATGTTCAGAAATATTTATGTAACCCAGGTGAGGCCAAAGCTTGAATATGCAGCACCTTTTTGGAATCCACACTTGCAAAAAAATATAAATAAGCTGGAAAAAGTTCAAAAACATGCTACGAAACTGGTGCTAGAAATACGCAATCTTAATTATGAGGCGAGGCCGTGGGCATGAGACTCACCATCACTCGAAGCTAGAAAAATGAAGGGAGATATGGTGACGATTTTTAAAACTCTTTCATGGTTTTGACATATTACATAGGGATAGAAATTTTGATTTGGCTGGCTCCAGTCCTAAAGGTCATAGTCTGAAGCCTCGTAAGAAAACATCTCTGCAGGAGGTAAGGAAGTACTTTTTTTAGTGTAAGAGTAGTTGATGACTGGAATTCACTAAGCGAGGAAGTAGTTAATACTAACCGCATTCATAGTTTTAAAGACAAATATGCAAGTATCATTGAGTATAAAAATAGAATCGACCAGTAAACGGGGAGTTACGAGCATAGGGCTCTTTTCGTAAGCGAAAAGAGCCCTACACACGCACACATATATATGAACAAAATAGAAATGAAAATGAAATTCAAAAATATTAGTAACAAATATACCGATAAAAAAAATTCATACAGTAGTAAGTAAGCAAATAAATAAATAAACAAAATATAAAAATAATACAAAATTATATTTTGATCCGTAAAATTTCTTTATTAAAAAACTGAGACTACTTTTGGGGTTACAACATATTACTGTTTAAATATTTCGCTGAGTTTTAAATAAAAAGAAATATATAAAATGCAGTACCTAACATTGCTGTAAATATCTGCTAAGTGAAGATAAAAAAAAGTATTACACAGTTACATATGAAATAGCACTTAAAAAAAAAATTATCTCACTCAAGAAAAGAAATCATATTATTCACAATAAAATTTACTATAAATATTACGAAGGGAAAACTATGATATTCTGCAACAGAAAAATAAATTTAAAAATTATTATTATTATTATTATTATTATTGGGGTCGAGGCAGCTCAGTGGTAGATAACGCGATTCAGGGAGTGACGAGCATGACAAACAGGGGTTTAAGCCTATAGTGGAGTGCTATGAAGAACATCCAACCTTCAATCCCAGTTCCAACCTGTCTGTATCAGTTCCGATTTATATGGCCAAATTGTGACACAAAACGACAAAAAAAATTATTATTATTATTATTATTATTATTATTATTATTATTATTATTATTATTATTATTATATATATATATATATATATATATATATATATATATATATATATATATATATATATATATATTATCATTATTATTATTATTTTGTATTAATCTCCCTTCCTTGTCGGTAAATCGAACCTGAACTCTAAGCTAGAATGCCACAGCTTTTTTTCTATGAGTGCGGCACCGGGACAGGCAAAATCTGCCCTAATCAATAGAGGCCCGGGCACAAGAAAACACCATGACGAAGGAAAAGAAAAAGGTCAAGGAAAATGCAGAGATGAGGTAATATCACACAAAGGGAAACGACAGACAGAAAAAACAGTCAAAGTACAGAGGACTCGGAGATATGGAGGACTAGGCTCTGAGATGACGATAGATCCGCTTTTTGAAGGATGATAGGTCATAAGAATTAGGAAAGACAGAAGGAGAAAGAGAGTTCCAGAGTCTGGAGGTAGATGGGAAGGAGCAGTCGCTGCACCTACCAATCCGCGAGCTAAGTCCACAAGACCACAGAGTTTGCATATAAGAAGGAAAACTGGATTATCTACTGATGGTATACAGAAGGAGGGACGCCACTGCAGCCATTGATCTCTGTTTTATTCCCATCTCCAACCCACCAGTGGTCAGCAAGTACATTTAATTCTTCTCCTCAACAGCCAAGGCTAGCTAGATGAAGCAAATGCAATGTAATTACCCATCTTAAATGTCTTCAAATAATTCCCTTCCTTGTTGGGAATCGAACCTGGGACTCCAGACTAGAGTGTCACAGCTTAGTTCACTAGACCACAAAAATTGTATATAAAAGGGAGAACTGGATCATCAACTAATAATACACAGATGGAGGGATGCCACAGCGACCATTAATCTCCATTTTACCTTCTCCCCAACACACCAGTGGCCAGCAAGCACAATTAATCCTTCTCCTCAACATACAAGACTAGCTAGATGAAACAAATGCAATGCAATTGCACATTTTTAAATGTCTTCAAATAATCTCCCTTTATTGTCAGGAAACGAACCTGGACACTATAGACTAGAATGCCACAGATTAGTAAACTAGACCACAGATATTGTATATGAGAAAGAACTGGATCATCTACTGAAGATACACAGATGGAGGGATGCCACTGCAACCACTGATCTATGTTTTGCCCTCAACCCCAAACCACCAGTGGACAGCAAACAAATCTAATTCTCCTCCTCTACATCCAAAGCCAGCTAAATGAAAAAATGCAATGCAATTAGGCATTTTTAAATTTCTTCAAGTAATCTCAATTCCTTGTTGGGAATCGAAATTGGAAACTCTTGGGTAGAGTCCCACGGCTTATTCCACTAGACAACAGAGTTTGTATATAAGAAGTGGAACTGGATCATCGACTGATAATACACAGATATAGGGGCACCACTGCAACCATTAATCTCAGTTTCACCCTCTCTCCAATCCACAAGTGGCCAAAAAACACATTTAATTCTCCTCTTCAACATCCCAGACTAGCTAGGTGAAGCCAATTCAATGCAATTATGCATTTTTAAGGATCTTCAAATAATCCCCCTTCCTTGTAGGGAAACAAACCTGGGAACTCTAAACTAGAGTGCTACAGCTTTGTTCACTAAACGACAGAGATTGTATATAAGAGGGAGAACTGGATCATCTACTGATGAATTACAGGTGGAGGGATGCCACTGCAACCATCAATCTCCATTTTACCCCCACTTCGAAACACCTGAGGCCAGCAAACTTTATTTAAATCTCCTCTTCAACATCCAAGGTTAACTAGATGAAACAAATGCAATGCAATTGCACATTTTTAAATGTCTTCAAATAATTTTCCCTCCTTATCGGGAAACGAACCTGGAAACGGTAGACTAAACTGCCACTGTTTAGTCCACTAGACCACAAAGACTGAATAAAAGAGGAAGAGTTGGATCATCTACTGATGATACACAGATGCAGGGATGCCATTGCGACACTGATGTCCGTTTTGCCCTCAACCCCAACCCACCAGTAAATAGCAAACACATTTATTTCTCCTCCTCAACATCCAAAGCCGGGTAAATGAAAAAATATGCAATGCAATTAGGCATTTTTAAATGTCTTCAAATAATCTCACTTCCTTGTTGGGAATCGAAATTGGGAACTCTATGGTAGAGTCCCACAGCTTAGTCCACTAAACCACAGAGTTTGTATATAAGAAGGGAATCTGGATCATCTACTGATGATACTCATATGGAGGGATGCCACTGCAACCATTACTCTCAGTTTCATCCCCCCCCCCTCTCCAACCCACCACTGGTCAGCAAACACATTTGCTTCTCCTCCTTAACATCAAAAGCTAGCTAGATGAAACAAATGCAATGAAATTACGAGTTTTTAAATGTCTTCAAACAATTTCCCTTCCTTCATATGTGCATAATCAGTAGATGTTCCAGTCCACCCTCTTATATACAATCTCTGTGGTCTAGTGGATTAAGCTGTGGCACTCTAGTCTAGAGTTCCCAGGTTCAATTACAGACTGGGAAGGGACCTTACTTGAAGCATTTTAAAATGTGTAATTGCATCACAGTTGTTTCATCAAGCCAGTCTTGGATGTTGAGGAGGGGGAATGAATTGTTTGCTGGCAATTGGTGGATAGGGAAGGGGGACAAATCGGAGATGAATGGTTGCTGTGGCATTCTTCCATCTGTGTATCGTCAGTAGATGAATCAGTTCTCCCTTTTATATACAATCTCTGTGGGCTAGAGGACAAAGCTGTGGCACTCTAGTCTAGAGTTTCCAGGTACGATACCTGACAAGGATGAAAGATTATTTAAAGACATTTAAAAATGCATAATTGCATTGTATTTGTTTCATCCAGACAGTCTTGGATGTTGAAGAGAAGAAGTAAATGTGCTTGCTGGCTACAGGTACGTTGGGGAGTTGGGTAAAACGGATATTAATGGCAGCAGTGGCGTTCCTCTGTCTGTGTAGCATCAGCAGATGATCCAGTTTTCTCTCTTATATACAATCTCTGCGGTCTAGTGGACTAAGCGATGTAACTCTAGTCTACAGCTCCCAAGTTCGATTCCCAACAAGAAAGGGAGATTATTTGAAGATATTTAGAACTGGGTAATTACACTGTATATGTTTTACTATTATTACTCTTATTATTATTATTATTATTATTATTATTATTATTATTATTATTATTATTATTATTATTATTATTATTATTTTTATTATTATTATTATTATTAGTAGTAGTAGTAGTAGTAGTAGTAGTAGTAGTAGTAGTAGTAGTAGTAGTAGTAGTAGTAGTAGTAGTAGTAGTAGTAGTAGTAGTAGTAGTATATGCTTAAGTATTTGATCTAATGAGTAAAGGTTCTTTTCTTGTTCTTCCTCTAACATAATTGAAAATTTATAAGCTAAACAATAGTTTAACGTATTAGTAAACTTTAACCTAACCTCAGAAATTCTCATAAACAAACACACACACACACACACACACACACACATATATATATATATATATATATATATATATATATATATATATATATATATATATATATATATATATATATATATATATATATATATATATATATATATATATATATATATATATATATATATATATATATATATATATATTATATATATATATATATATATATATATATATATATATATATGTGTGTGTGTGTGTGTGTGTGTGTGTGTGTGTGTGTGTGTGTGTGTGTGTGTGTGTGATTACCTAATTGTGATTACCTAATTGTGTTTACGGGAAAGAGCCCAAAGTTCGTATCTTCCCGTCTCCTGATCGGTTCCATTTTATACTTAGTGATACTTATCATACCTGTCCTTAAAACTATGGATTGAGATAGCATTAACTACCTCCTCGCTTAGCCAGGTCCAATTATCAACTACTCTTACACTGAAAAAGTATTTCCTTACATCCTGCGAAGAAGTTTTCTTACCAAGCTTCAAACTATGACCTCTAGTTATAGAGCCAGCCACGTCAAAATATCGATCCCTATCCACTCTATCATAACCATGAAGGAATTTAAAGACTGTCACCATATCCCCCCTCACTCTTCTAGCTTCGAGTGATGGTAAGTCTAATTCCCTCAGCCTCTCATCATAACTGAGATTGCGTATTTCTGGCACCAGTTTCGTGGCATGTCTTTGAACTTTTTCAAGCTTAGCTATGTGCTTTTTCAAGTGCGGATTCCAAAAGGGGGCTGCATATTCGAGTTTTGGCCTCACATAGGTTACATAAATATTTCTGAACATTTCCTTATCCATGTGCCTGAAGGCTACCCTTACATTTGATAAGAATGCATATGCTGCCCTTACTATGCCATTTATATGTATTTCTGGAGACAAATCTGCCAGTATGTTTACTCCTAGATCTCTCTCATTTTCTGTCTCTTGAAGTTGTACTCCAGCCACCGAGTAGTCAAGCTTGGGCCTTCTTGCACTTGTACCCATTCTCATTACCTTACATTTTGAAGTATTGAATTTCATTAGCTACTTTTCTGACCACTCATGCAGATTATTTAGATCCTCCTGAAGTTCTCTACCATTGTGTGTGTGTGTGTGTGTGATTACCTAATTGTGATTACCTAATTGTGTTTACGGGAAAGAGCCCAAAGCTCGTATCTTCCCGTCTCCTGATCGGTTCCATTTTATACTTAGTGATACTTATCATGCCTGTCCTTAAAACTATGGATTGAGATAGCATTAACTACCTCCTCGCTTAGCCAATTCCAATGTGTGTGATTACCTAATTGTGTTTACGGGAAAGAGCCCAAAGCTCGTATCTTCCCGTCTCCTCATCGGTTCCATTTTAGACTTAGTGATACTTATCGTACCTGTCCTTAAAACTATGGATTGAGATAGCATTAACTACCTCCTCGCTTAGCGAATTCCAATTATCAACTACTCTTACACTGAAAAAGTATTTCCTTACATCCTGCAAAGAAGTTTTCTTACGAAGCTTCAAACTATGACCTCTAGTTCTAGAGCCAGCCATATCGAAATATCGATCCCTATCCACTCTATAATAACCATGAAGGAATTTAAAGACTGTGTGTGTGTGTGTGTGTGTGTGTGTGGGTATGTATGTATGTATGTATGTATATATGTATGTATGTATGTATGTATGTATGTATGCATGCATGTATGTGATTAAAAAATTGTGCTTACGGGAAAGAGCCCAAAGCTCGCATCTTCCCGTCTCCTGATTGGTTCCATTTTGTACTTAGTGACACTTATCATACCTGTCCTTAACACTATGGATTGAGTTAGCATTACCTTTCCGTACATCCTGCAAAAAAGTTTTCTTACGAAGCTTCAAACTATGACCTCTAGTTCTAGAGCCAGCCATATCAAAATATCGATCCCTATCCACTCGATCATAACCATGAAGGAATTTAAAGACTGTCACAAGCTTCGAGTGATGGTAAGTCTAATTCCCTCAGCTTCTCATCATAACTGAAATTGCGTATTTCTGGCACCAGTTTCGTGGCATGTCTTTGAACTTTTTCAAGCTTATTTATACATTTTTTTTTTCAAGTGCGAATTCCAAAAGGATGCTGCATATTCAAGTTCTGGCCTCATATAGGTTACATAAATATTTCTGAACATTTCCTTGTCCATGTGCCTGAAGGCTACCCTTACCTTGAAGTTGTACTCCTGCCACTGAGTAGTCAAGCTTGGGCCTTCTTGCACTTGTACCTATTCTCATTACCTTACATTTTGAAGTATTGAATTTCATTAGCCATATTTCTGACCACTCATGGAGACTATTTAGATCTTCCTGAAGTTCTCTACAATTGTTCTCGTTTCTTACTTTCTTCACAATCTTTGCAGCCTCTGAAAACATATTCATGAATGAATTTACAGACTCTGGTAGGTCATTTTCATATACAAGGAACAAAAGTGGCCCTAAAACTGAACCCTGCAGAACTTCACTACTAACTCTTCTCCATTCAGGCAATAAGTGTTTTACTCTAACCTTCTGTTCCCCTCCTTCTAAGTAAGTTTTTATCCATTCCAAGACATTTCCACCTATTCTAGCCATTGCTTGCAGCTTCTTAATAAGTCTCCCGTGTGGGACAGTGTCAAATGCTTTCTGGAAGTCTAAGAATAAGCAATCTGCCCAGCCCTCTCTTTCCTGTAAGATTCGGCTTACCTCATCACAAAATTCTAATAAGTGTGTTACTGTTGATCTTCATTCTCTGAAGCCATGTTGCCTCACTGACAAAATGTAGAAGGAGTCCAAGTGAAGAAAGATATGTTTCCTTAGTAGTTTCTCCATAACTTTGCAAACTATGCTGGTCGAGAAAACTGGTCTATAGTTTAGAGCCATTTCCCTTCTTACCTTTTTGAAGATAGGTATCATGTTTGCTTGTTTCCAGCATCTTGGAATCTCCCCTGACTCCAGTGACAGTTTAAATATAATACTTAGTGCCACTGGTATTTAGTTTACGCATTTTTTAAGTACATGAGGGGATATATCATCAGGACCTGTAGCTTTATGGACATCTAACTCCATCAGCTCTTTGTATACCTCTGTGGCTGAAAGGATGATGTTCTCTAATACCGGACATTGAGCTTCTATCTCTGCAATCTGAGGGAGTGGGGTATTTTTTACTGTAAATACTGACTGAAACTCCTTCTTCAATTCTTTGCAGATCTCTTCATCCGTCTCAGTGATGCTTCCATCCACTCTCTTAAGCATTAAAACCTGCTCTTTTACCTTCAGTTTTCCTCTGATAAAGCTGTGGAAAAGCTCAGGATTTTCTTTAGCCTTGCTGGTAATGTCCCTTTCATAGTCTCTCTCTGTCTCTCTTCGTTTACTTAGGTAATCATTTCTTATTCTTTTGTAGGTTTGCCAGGCATTTATGTTTTTTCTGCCCCTATACCTATTCCAGTTTTTGTCTCTCCACTCCTTAGCTCTTTTACACTTATTATCGAACCATTTCTCTCTGGCATGAATTACACCTACTTTGGTGACAGGTATGCAGCAATCTACTATCTTCCCATATTTCTCACAAAAGATGTGTGTGTGTAATTACCTAATTGTAATTACCTAATTGTGTTTGCGGAAAAGAGCCCAAAGCTCGTATCTTCCCGTCTCCTCATCAGTTCCATTTTATACTTAGTCATACTTATCATACTTGTCCTTAAAACTATGGATTGAGATAGCATTAACTACCTCCTCGCTTAGCCAATTCCAATTATCAACTACTCCTACTCTGAAAAACTATTTCCTTACATCCTGCAAAGAAGTTTTCTTACCAAGCTTCAAACTATGACCTCTAGTTCTAGAGCCTGCCATATCAAAAAATCAATCCCTATCCACTCTATCATAACTATGAAGGAATTTAAAGACTGTCACCATATCCCCCCTCAATCTTCTAGCTTCGAGTGATGGTAAGTCTAATTCCCTCAGCCTCTCATCATACCTGAGATTGCGTATTTCTGCCACCAGTTTCGTGGCATGTCTTTGAACTTTTTCAAGCTAGCTATGTGCTTTTTCAAGTGCGGATTCCAAAAGGGGGCTGCATATTCGAGTTTTGGCCTCACATAGGTTACATAAATATTTCTGAACACATCCTTGTCCATGTGCTTGAAGGCTACCCTTACATTTGATAAGAATGCATATGCTGCCCTTACTATGCCATTTATATGTATTTCTGAGGACATATCTGCCAGTATGTTTACTCCTAGATCTCTCTCATTTTCTATCTCTTGAAGTTGTACTCCAGCCACCGAGTAGTCAAGCTTGGGCCTTCTTGCACTTGTACCTATTCTCATTACCTTACATTTTGAAGAATTGAATTTCATTAGCCAGTTTTCTCACCACTCATGCAGACTATTTAGATCTTCCTGAAGTTCTCTACCATTGTTCTCGTTTCTTACTTTCTTCACAATCTTTGCATCATCTGCAAACATATTCATGAATGAATTTACAGACTCTGGTAGGTCATTTACATATACAAGGAACAAAAGTGGCTCTAAAACTGAACCTTGTGGAACTCCACTACTAACTCTTCTCCATTCAAACACTGAGTGTCTTTCTCTAACCCTCTGTTCCCTTCTTTCTAAGTAAGTTTTCATCCATTCCAAGACATTTCCACCTATTCTAGCCATTGCTTGAAGCTTCCTAATAAGTCTCCCATGTGGAACAGTGTCAAACGCTTTCTGGAAGTCTAGGAATAGGCAATCTGCCCAGCCCTCTCTTTCCTGTAAGATTCGGCTTACCTTATCATAAAATTCTAATAAGTTTGTTACTGTTGATCTACCTTCTCTGAAGCCATGTTGCCTCACTGACAAAAAGTTAAAGGATTCCAAGTGAAGAGAGATATGTTTCCTTAGTAGTTTCTCCATAACTTTGCAAACTATGCTGGTCAAGGAAACTGGTCTATACTTCAGAGCCGTGTCCCTCATTCCCTTTTTGAAGATAGGTATCACGTTTGCTTGTTTCCAGCATCTTGGAATCTCCCCTGACTCCAGTGACTTTTTAAATATGATACTTAGTGCTACTGATATTGAGCTTGCGCATTTTTTAAGTACATGAGGGAATATGTCATCAGGACCTGTAGCTTTATGAACATTTAACTTCATCAGCGCCTTGCATACCTCTGTGGCTGTAAGGTTAATATTCTCTAATACCGGCCCCTGAGCTTCTATCTCTGCAATCTGAGGAGGTGGGGTATTTTCTACTGTAAATACTGACTGAAACTCCTAGTTCAATTCTTTGCAGATCTCTTCATCCGTCTCAGTGATGCTTCCATCCTCTCTCTTAAGCTCGTTAGATCAAGTATATATATATATATATATATATATATATATATATATATATATATATATATATATATATATATATATATATATATATATATATATATATATATATATATATATATATATATATATATATATATATATATATATCTGTGTGTGTGTGTGTGTGTGTGTGTGTGTGTGTGTGTGTGTGTGTGCGATTATCTAATTGTGCTTACGGGAAAGAGCCCAAAGCTCTCGCATGTGTGTGTGTGTGTGTGTGATGAGAGAGAGAGAGAGAGAGAGAGAGAGAGAGAGAGAGAGAGAGAGAGAGAGAGAGAGAGAGAGAGAGAGAGAGAGAGAGAGAGAGAGAGAGAGAGTTCCTACTAAGTACTGAAAATGAAGGTTATAAAACTTAATGATACTTTTATTATTAAAATAGTTGTCGATGCAAGTAACCAGCGTAAGGTATGCGGAAATGTAAGACAGTCTGCTATATATACGGAAATGTAAGACAGTCTGCTATAGAACATTCTCAAATGAGTCAATTCATCTACGAACATCCAGTAATGTACACACGAATTAGTTCTGTTCAGTCTATTTTTTTCCATATCTAAATTATACACATTTTGCGGGAGGTCCCCTACACTTTTTCTACTGAGCGTTTAATTTATAAAAACACGCTACTAATAATCTACTGTAATACAACAAAACCTAAAAAGAAAACAAATTTAAAAACAGAATATCCGGGAACAGGCCCAGCAGTCAAGTCACCATGTCACATAGTTCATCAGTAGGACACATCATCCTCCTGATTTCTGGGATTCTCTGGGCTATGTCTTTTTGGCCCTGCCAAGGACAAGAAATGCTATATCAAATGGAAGGTGTAGGACTATGTGGAAACAGAATGCAATTCTTTCGAGCAGATGGAAACATCTTCTGCGCTGCTGCATGTACCCAGCGTAAGTTGTACGAAATTAAGACCCATTGGGATTGTTAAACAATATGTAACTCAGTAACCAGAATGAAATTAGAGGAAATATCACCTATTTAGATATGTCATTGTAGTTGATCATGTGGTCTACAATCAGGGAGCATTCAATCCTTTTTGCTCCTATGAAACTTCATTTTTAAGATACTTCCTCTATCCAATTTCCCTCCAAATCCTATATTTTATGTCTCCTCTATAAACCCTGTGGGGAGAGAAGGGCTAATGTAGAACAACCACTAGTTTCTCGATGCCATATCTAGTGCACACTGTCAATGATTTTCCTCACCATTTCCTATCCCACCCCGATGGTGATGACAGTGCACTGAAAAGCACTGGATGCGTAGTGCGTAGACACTTCCTTTATAATTGATAAATGCAATACAATAAAATGCCAAATATGGTCGATTGTCAGGTCACTTACCGATAATAACACATTGAAAAAGTTGTCGCAAAGTGTTATATTATAATATAGGTATCTAAGACCAACAATATTGTTAATCCAGTAATAATATACAATTTCAAGATCCTAAATGTCACGGGTACGCTTACAAGAAGCCCATATTGCCAGGAGGAAAAGGAAGATGCTTTTTGCATAGGGTTCTATCTCCCGCTGACGGAATGCCTGATTACAAGTGCTACAAGTCAGGTAAGGGTACGAGTAATAAGCGCTGTTTGTGATGATCTGTCAGTTAACATGAGTGTTTCTTGAAGGTCTTTTATAACATCAGGAGGAGCTAAGGGAAAGATTTAGAGATGATAGAACGAATCGGATTACTGCATTGGTATATGAGAACAGCCCCTATCTTATAATGTTCCCCAAGTCAGAGATCAGATAAGTATGAGATTGCTATATTGGAGCTTTTGTTAACTATTGCCGTCATACTTTAAATTATGTGAAATGTATATTAAACTGCCTGCCAAGGAGCTCTTGCTCAGCAGGCTAGTGCCTCTGAATATAATGTACATATTTATTCCTGTATGTATACTAAATATTTGGCAATAAAGATCAAGGGCACGATGTTCTTGAGTGTATTTAAATAAATTAGTTGCATGTGTTAACAGGGAACAGCTAAGTGCTCTTAACTTTTGTATCTCTCGATCGGTTTTCGGATTCATTGATGATTATCATTCGTTTCATTAAATCCAAGACTAAAGAAGTTATAATTTATCGTTAAACTAATTCCGAATGCTTTAAACAAAACTTATATAACCGAAACTTCCAGATTAAACCTCTGTGGAAATGGTTTTTGAGCCTGTTTACCTATCCTTCCTTTTATATCTTTCACAATAAAAGCAAAGTCATATATAACCTCGTTAGAAACATATTAAATTAGATCTGTTCTCTTTTAATGAAAACTCACTGACATTATGTCAGTAAGGATACATCTTGCGCAAAATTATAGTCATTAAAACATTACCCGAGTTATATATTACTAAAGCCAAGCCATAAAACAGATGTATCCAAACCGTTCATAAGAGCAAGTGGCACCAAAAATAATAAATCTCACGAGCTGTTATGATATGCATTACAATGCCATAGTTGATCTGCCTCAGAGAGATAGTTTCCCTAAACACTATCCCTGAGGAAAACTCCTGGATCTATGAGGATTAGCAATGAACGTCACCAGGTTACGAAAGATTCGGTAAAGTTGTCAGTTAGCCAGGGGACAAATCGAGTGACAGAGATCCTCTGAGGATTCTATACAATTAGGGTTACTAGTTTCTCCAGACGTACATAGGTTTATTCATTGGTTTACTTCTAGTTAGGATTTTCTTACCTCCCTAACATTTCATATATGGATAGCCAATTGAGGGTATTAGGTTAGACGCCACTTTTCCTGTAGACATATCAAACGCAGCAAATAGTAAGGTACAGTAGCCAAGTTATCAGTTTGCTCTGACAATCAAAGAGAGAGAGAGAGAGAGAGAGAGAGAGAGAGAGAGAGAGAGAGAGAGAGAGAGAGAGAGAGAGAGAGAGAGAGAGAGAGAGAGAGAGAGAGAGAGAGAGAATTTTATATTTTAAAAGTCTTCCTGAACTATGAACGCCATTTTAGGAATACTTGAGTTACAGACAGACTAATACTGTGCCTTAAAAATGTAAATAAATTCAATAGTTCATATCAAAACATTAAAGTCCAATATAGATAATGCAGTCTCTAACTCTAGAAACTTATACATGGTAAAATATATTATTAAAAATCATATTTAATAATCATTATAATAATGATAATAATAATAATAATAATAATTATAATAATAAAAATAATAATAATAATAATAATAATAATAATAATAATAATAATAATAATAATAATAATAATAATAATAATAATAATAATAATAATAAGTTGACAAAAACATCTCTTCCCAGCGATTATGACTACCTCTACATCTACATCAACTACATCAACATCTACAACTTCAACAACCACCAGCTCCTCTACCACTACTTCCACTACATCGACTTCAACAACTTCAACTACAACCACTCCTACAACCACAACCACTTCAACTACTACGACTCCTACAACTACAACTAGTTCAACCACTACTTCTACAACTACAACCCCAACTTCTACAAGTACTTCAACAACTGCACCTCCTACTACAACTAGTACAACAACTGCAGCTCCTACAACAACTACTACAACTGCACCTCCAACTACAACCAAAACAACGGCTGTTCCTACAACCACCACAACAGTAGCTCCTACTACGGCTGCTCCTACAACGGCTGCTCCCACTACAACTGCAGCTCCTACTACGGCTGCTCCTACAACTGCTGCTCCCACTACAACTGCAGCTCCTACAACAACAACAACAACATGAGTAAGAACTCATTGTTTAAGCAAGTTCTTGTTTGCATTGAGCATCACAGTCATGAAAAATCATACCAAAATCGGCAATTCTCGTACATGTAGTGTATGAATTTTTCTCTCTCTCTCTCTCTCTCTCTCCTCTCTCTCTCTCTCTCTCTCTCTCTCTCTCTCTCTAAATAAAGTATTGGAGAGCGTTTACCTGCGATTTTTTTTTTTTTTTTTGCTGATAAGCACAGTCAACCATGCCATGTTGTTATTATTATTATTATTATTATTATTATTATTATTATTATTATTATTATTATTATTACTTGCAGGCAACAGCGTAGCTTCAATCCATTCACAAGACACGTTTGGTACAGGGAGACAAGAAATGTTAATCACAAGTATTTTCGCTTTTGGCACGAGGGCAGACAACTATTGCCTTTATTACAAATTTCCTCGGATTCTGTTCACTTTAAAGAGATTTAAGTCAAGAATAAACTGGAACACACGGGAGACACGCTAGAATATAAAATCAATTGAAATTATCAACTATTATTATCATTATTATTATTACTATTATTATTATTATTATTATTATTATTATTATTACTATCATTATTATTATAATTTTGAAATTATGAACTATTATTATTATAATTAGCAACAGCAGCAGCAGTTGCTAACTTTACGAGCGCAACTTTCAGTGTATTTGCCGGGTGTCTATACAATTATTTCTTCGTCATATTTGCATGCCTCATATCATTATGATACCCACTATATGTATGTATTCTCTCTTCATATATTGATATCAAATATAATTCTGATACACGACATGTTTTCAATAATCCTTATTTTTTTCTATGCTTTATTCATTATATCATTAACTATATGCTATAATTCTCCGAGTGATCCGCGATCGTGCCCACCGAGGGGCGTTAGGAAGGTCATCCAGCCTTAATTCGCCAGTTCCAGTCTGTCTATGTTCCCCCCATAATGGGATCAAATAGTAACACATAAAACGAGGTTATGGTTATTATATGCTATAAATCTCTACTGTGTGATTAACAATCACCATAAACTCGTGTCCCGATACGTCATCTACATAATATATTTTTCTTCACACTAATACCACGTTATTTATACGCTATTCATTCCACATAAAAGGGTGAAATATTGCTACAACATACATAAAAATATCTAACATTTTAGTCATATCGACAGAGAGAGAGAGAGAGAGAGGAGAGAGAGAGAGAGAGAGAGAGAGAGAGAGAGAGAGAGAGAGAGAGAGAGAGAGAGAGAGAGAGAGAGAGAGAGAGAGAGAGAGACTATTCTTCCACCACAGACTCCCCTCATATATAGATATATATATATATATATATATATATATATATATATATATATATATATATATATATATATATATATATATATATATATATATATATATATATATATATATATATATATATATATATATATATATATATATATATATATATATATATATATATATATATATATATATATATATATATAATATATTGTACTCAGTACGCCTGCTGACGAGAGAATGGCTACTTATATCGCAAGGGCGTGCATTACTCTCCTTTTCTAATCCATCTAACAAGGTGTGGCGATAAGAGGCTATACGTTGGAAAGTTGAATAAGGGGCCTAGGTGGGACCCCAAGTGTTCTATTTACAGAACGATTTGTGTACATATACTTACTGAAAAAAGACATCATATATATATATATATATATATATATATATATATATATATATTATATATATATATATATATATATATATATATGTATTTTATATATATTATATATATTATATATATATATATAATATATATATATATATATGATAGATAGACAGATAGATAGTAGATAGATAGATAGATAGATAGATGCAAGCATATAAATACATGCATTATACTTTAGTGGCAGCTTTTCACATGGTCATATAGGATCGTTCTTTCTCACTAAGCAAACTGAAAGTAGTGTTGGTACTGGCTCAAGTTTTACTGACAGATGATCTTTCTGATACCAACCCTCCCCACTGATCCTGATTTTGATATATATATATATATATATATATATATATATAATATATATATATATATATATATATATATATATATATATATATATGGGCCCATTCCCCCTTGAAGAGGGGGATCGCCGTGCCGAGAAACACGCATTCACTTCGATCCACACTTACGTCCACAATTCCTCTTGGCTCCCTCGGAATCAAGGGTTGTCTCAATTCCCCCCTACCACCCTGCTAGGGCCACCCACTAGGTGGGAGGGTATAGATATTCTACTATGAAGCACACACACAAACACACACACACACACACCAGATAAGAGATGAATTGAGCAACTAAATAGTACTCATATGAAGATACAGAAATTCTGTGTGAAGTTTAAATAGAAGCTTTTTTCTCTTTTTCTCTCTCTTCTTTTCTTCTTCTTCTTTCTATATTCTGTGAAAGGGAAAACATGAAAATGAGGCCATCTCTGCCCCAACCCCCAACCCCCATCCAATGGTCGGGGAGGAATGGTAGAGGATCTCCATGGGATGTAGCAGCAGCAGGAGGAGTAGCTGTTAGACGATTAAAACAGAAAATCAAGTCGGAGTATGGATTGAGAAATAAAAGATAATGAAATACTCAGAGAGGAAATAATATGTTTGGAGGAAGCAAATAAAACACAAGATTGCAGCTTGGAATGTCCAGATTAAGGAAAACATAGAACAGTTTAGAATAGACTTTCAGGAGCTGAATACGGAACATGATGCCATGAAAACTTCAGAAAACATACAAACAGTTGACTATAAAGAGACAGTAATCAAAAAAATGAAAGACTTTGTGGTGGAAAGGGCGAATCCACTGATTAAACAGACACTTGCTAAAGGGAAGACTGTGGTAATCTCGGGCTTAAGAGAATCCCAGGAGCCAACTTGGCAGGGGAGACTTGCAGAAAATAAAGCTAGGGTTGTAGATCTGATAAGAAAACTTAGAGTAGTTTGTGGTCCTGAGGATATTGTAAACATTCACAAACTAGGTAAATATTCTAGGAAGGGAAAGCAAAGACCAACAAAAGTAACCTTTGAGAGAGGGGACACATGTAGAGAAATACTGATGAGGAAAAAGTCTAAAAGATTTCAAGAATTCAAAGAAGTGTTCATTAGACGATACAGAACACGGGAAGAGATGGAAAGGATAAAAACCTTGTTGCAAGAGGCTGGAAGGTTAAATGAGAAAAAAAAATAAAAAGAAAAATTTTTTATTTCAGAGTTCTTCCAGACAAAGGGAAGATAAAGAAACTAATGACAGAAGATCGGGGGATGGGGTCACATTAAGATTGTTATACACAAATGCTGATGGATTAGATGGTAAGGCAGTACATTTTAAAGATAGGATTCACAACATTAAGGCAGATATAGTGGCAGTTACAGAGACGAAATTGAGTGAGGACATAAACAGTGTCACAGTTTATCCTAAGGGCTTCTGAATATTAATGGTTGAAAGATCTGAGAGGACTGGTGGAGGGATAGCACTGCTCATAAGTGAAAGGATTCAGGTTGAAGAAATAAACTTGGCCATAGAAAATGAGTTCTAGGAATTTCTTGTTGCTCGCATAAATACTGGGTCAGAAATCATTGTAATAACTGGTGTATATAACCCATCAAGGAAACCAACATGGGCTAGAAGTTTACGAGGAAAGTCAAATAGGTGCTACTGAAGTCATAAATGCAGTTGCTAACATGGCACGGGAGAGAAAATGTAGGATTTCGATTATGTGAGATTTTAATCATAAAGAGACAGCTTGCATAAATCTTGACCCACAGAGTGGTGAGGACTCATTCGGGCAAAATTTCTAGATTGCGCACAAGGGAATTTCCTACACCAACATGCACTGGAACCAACGAGGGCCAGGGGTGGGGATGAACCATCACTACTTGATCAAGTATTCACAGATAACATGTTGGATATTGAAAAAATTGAGTATGAACCACCAATTGGAAAGAGTGACCACTGTGTGGTGGCTATGGAGTATATCATTGAAGATGTTCTGCCTGAGAGTAGAGGCACCGAGGTCATGAGGAGGAACTATCCGAAAGGAGATTCATCAAAATGAAAGAGCTTTTTGCAGTTATTGACTGGAGTAACTTATTTTACGACAAATCTGTACAAGAAATGCACAATATCTTTTGTGAGAAACATGGGAAGACAGTAGATTGCTGCATACCTGTCACCAAAGTAGGTGTAATTCATGCCAGAGAGAAATGGTTCGATAATGAGTGTAAAAGAGATAAGGAGTGGAGAGACAAATGCTGGAAAAGGTATAGGAGAAAAAACATAAATGCATGGCAAACCTACAAAAGAGCAAGAAATGATTACCTAAGTAAAAGAAGAGAGACAGAGAGAGACACTATGAAAGGGCCATCACCAGGAAGGCCAAAGAAAATACCAAGCTTTCCACAGCTTTATCAGAGGAAAACTGAAGGTAAAAGAACAGGTTTTAAGGCTTAAGAGAGCGGATGGAAGCATCACTGAGACGGATGAAGAGTTCTGCAAAGAATTGAACAAGGAGTTTCAGTCAGTATTTACAATAGAAAATACCCCATCCCCTCAGATTGCAGAGATAGAAGCTCTATATATATATATCTATATATATAATAATATATATATATATAAATATATATATATATATATATATATATATATATATATATATATATATATATATATATATATATATATATATATATATATATATGAACTTTTTCAAGCTTAGTTACGTGTTTTTTTAAGTGCGGATTCCAAAAGGGGGCTGCATAATCAAGTTTTGGCCTCACATAGTTTACATAAATATTTCTGAACATTTTCCTGTCCATGTGCCTGAAGGCTACCCTTACATTTGATAAGAAGGCATATGCTGCCCTTACTATGCCATTTATATGTATTTCTGGAGACAAATCTGCCAGTATGTTTACTCCTAGATCTCTCTCATTTTCTGTCTCTTGAAGTTGTACTCCAGCCACCGAGTAGTCAAGCTTGGGCCTTCTTGCACTTGTACCCATTCTCATTACCTTACATTTTGAAGTATTGAATTTCATTAGCCACTTTTCTGACCACTCATGCAGACTATTTAGATCTTCCTGAAGGTCTCTACCATTGTTCTCGTTTCTTACTTTCTTCAAAATCTTTGCATCATCTACAAACATATTCATGAATGAATTTACAGACTCTGGTAGGTCATTTACATATACAAGGAACAAAAGTGGCCCTAAAACTGAACCCTGTGGAACTCCACTACTAACTCTTCTCCATTCAGACACTAAGTGTCTTACTCTAACCCTCTGTTCCCTCCCTTTTAAGTAAGTTTTTATCTATTCCAAGACATTTCCACCTATTCTAGCCATTGCTTGCAGCTTCCTAATAAGTCTCCCATATGGAACAGTGTCAAACGTGAGTGCGTGTGTGTACTTACCTAATTGTACTTACCTAATTGTGTTTACGGGAAAGAGCCCAAAGCTCGTATCTTCCCATCTCCTCATCGGTTCCATTTTATACTTAGTGATACTTATCATACCAGTCCTTAAAACTATGGATTGAGATAGCGCTAACTACCTCCTCGCTTAGCCAATTCCAATTATCAACTACTCTTACACTGAAAAAGTATTTCCTTACATCCTGCGAAGAAGTTTTCTTACCAAGCTTCAAACTATGACCTCTAGTTCTAGAGCCTGCCATATCAAAATATCAATCCCTATCCACTCTATCATTACCATGAAGGAATTTAAAGACTGTCACCATATCCCCCCTCAATCTTCTAGCTTCGAGTGATGGTAAGTCTAATTCCCTCAGCCTCTCATCATAACTGAGATTGCGTATTTCTGGCACCAGTTTCGTGGCATGTCTTTGAACTTTTTCAAGCTTAGCTATGTGCTTTTGCAAGTGTGGATTCCAAAAGGGGGCTGCATATTCGAGTTTTGGCCTCACATAGGTTACATAAATATTTTTGAACATTTCCTTGTCCATGTGCCTGAAGGCTACCCTTACATTTGATAAGAATGCATACGCTGCCCTCACTATGCCATTTATATGTATTTCTGGAGACAAATCTGCCAGTATGTTTACTCCTAGATCTCTCTCATTTTCTGTCTCTTGAAGTTGTACTCCAGCCACCGAGTAGTCAAGCTTGGGCCTTCTTGCACTTGTACCCATTCTCATTACCTTACATTTTGAAGTATTGAATTTCATTAGCCACTTTTCTGACCACTCATGCAGACTATTTAGATCCTCCTGAAGTTCTCTACCATTGTTCTCGTTTTTTACTTTCTTCACAATCTTTGCATCATCTGCAAATATATTCATGAATGAATTTACAGACTCTGGTAGGTCATTTACATATACAAGGAACAAAAGTGGCCCTAAAACTGAACCCTGTGGAACTCCACTACTAACTCTTCTCCATTCAGACACTGTCTTACTCTAACCCTCTTTTCCCTTCCTTCTAAGTAAGTTTTCATCCATTCCAAGACATTTCCACCTATTCTAGCCATTGCTTGCAGCTTCCTAATAAGTCTCCCATGTGGAACAGTGTCAAACGCTTTCTGGAAGTCAAGGAATATGCAATCTGCCCAGCCCTCTCTTTCCTGTAAGATTCGGCTTACCTCATCATAAAATTCTAATAAGTTTGTTACTGTTGATCTACCTTCTCTGAAGCCATGTTGTTTCACTGACAAAAAGTTGAAGGATTCCAAGTGAAGAGAGATATGTTTCCTTAGTAGTTTCTCCATAACTTTGCAAACTATGCTGGTCAAGGAAACTGGTCTATAGTTCAGAGCCGTATCCCTCCTTCCCTTTTTGAAGATAGGTATCACATTTGCTTGTTTCCAGCATCTTGGAATCTATCCTGACTCCAGTGACTTTTTATATATGATACTAAGTGCCACTGATATTGAGTGTGCCCATTTTTAAGTACATGAGGGAATATGTCATCAGGACCTGTAGCTTTATGAACATCTAAATCCATCAGTGCTTTGCATACCTCTGTGGCTGTAAGGTTGATGTTCTCTAATACCGGCCCTTGAGCTTCTATCTCTGCAGTCTGAGGGGGTGGGGTATTTTCAACAGTAAATACTGACTGTAACTCCTTGCTCAATTCTTTGCAGATCTCTTCATCCGTCTCAGTGATGCTTCCATCCGCTCTCTTTAGCCTTAAAACCTGTTCTTTTACCTTCAGTTTTCCTCTGATAAAGCTGTGGAAAAGCTTGGGATTTTCTTTAGCCTTCTTGGTGATGTCCCTCTCATAGTCTCTCTCTGCAATCTACTATCTTCCCATATTTCTCACAGAAGATGTCATACATTTCTTGTACAGATTTGTTGTAAAATAAGGTTCTCCAGTCAATAACTGCAAAAAGCTCATTCATTTTGATGTAATCTCCTTTCGGATAGTTCCTCCTCATGTCCTCAGTGCCTCTACTCTCAGGCAGAATATCTTCAACGATATACTCCATCAACAACACACAGTGGTCACTCTTTCCAATTGGTGGTTCATACTCAATTTTCTCAATATCCAACACATTATCTGTGAATCCTAGATTAAGTAGTGATGGCTCATCCCCACCCCTGGCCCTCGTTGGTACGCAATCTAGGAATCTTGCCCCGAATGAGTCCTCACCACTGTAGGGGTCAAGATTTATCCAATCTATCTCTTTATGATTAAAATCTCCCATAATCAAATTCCTACATTTTCTCTCCAGTGCCATGTTAACAACTGAGTTTATGACTTCAATAGTACCTATATGACTTCCCTCATAAACTCCTAGCCTATTTTGGTTCCTTGGTGGGTTATATACAACAGTTATTATTATGCTCTCTGACCCAGTACTTATGCGAGCAACAAGAAATTCCTTGAACTCACTTTCTATAGCCAAGTTTATTTCTTCTACTTGAATCCTTTCACTTATGAGCAGTGCTATCCCTCCACCAGTCCTCTCAGATCTTTCAACCCTTAATATTCTGAAGCCCTTAGGAAAAACTGTGACACTGTTTATGTCCTCACTCAACTTAGTCTCTGTAATTGCTACTATATCTGCCTTGCTGATGTGAATCCTATCTTTTAATTCTACTGCCTTACCAGCTAATCCATCAGCATTTGTGTATAACAATCTTAATGAGACCCCATCCCCTGATCTTCTGTCATTATCTTCTTTTTCTCCCCTTTGTCTGGAAGAACTCTGAAATGAAAATTTTTCTTCTCTTCTTCGTTCCTTTCCTCATTTAACCTTCTTGCCTCTTCCGACAAGTTTTTTATCTTTCCCATCTCTTCCTGTGTTCTGTATCGTCTAATGAACGCTTCTTTGAATTCTTGAAGGTCTTTTAGACTTTTTTCCTCAACAATATTTCCCTACATGTTTCCCCTCCCTCAAATGTTACTTTTGTTGGTTTTGGCTTTCCTTCCCTCGAATATTTGCCTAGTTGGTGTATGTTTACAATATCCTCAGGACCACAAACTACTCCAAGCTTTCTTATCAGGTCTACAACCCTAGCTTTATTTTCTTCAAGTCACCCCTGCCATGTTGGCTCCTGGGATTTGCTTATGCCTGAGATTACCACTGTCTTCTCTTTATCAAGTGCCTGTTTGATGAGTGGGTTTGCCCTTTCCATCACAACGTCTTTCATTTTTTCGATTACTGTCTCTTTATAGTCAACTGTTTGTATGTTTTCCAGTGCCACCACCTTTACAGCCTCTTTTACTGCCACATTCCCCTTTATTGCATCAGCAAAGGAAGTTTTCATGGCATCATTTTCCATATTCAGCTCCTGGAACTCTTTTCTAAACTGTTCAATGTTTTCCTTAATCTGGACATTCCAAGCTGCAATCTCGTCTCTCTCAGAAGAGAGCAGTGAACTAACATCTAATTCATTTAGGTTGTCATTTAGCTGTTTGTTTTTATCTTCTTGTTTAGAAATTCTAGTTTCTAGTTCACTCTTTTCCCCTTCCAGCTTCTTTATTCTCTTTTCTAGTTCCTTTCTCTCCTGGCCTTGTGCTTTATGTGCTTCCTCCGCACATCTTACTTCCTCTCTGAGTGTTTCATTCTCTTTCATTTCTCTATCCATATTCCGAATTTTATCATCAAGGCTTATAACCATTGCCTCTAAATCCTTGATTTTCTGTTTTAGTCTCCTAATAGCTACCCCTCCTCCCGACCCATGGGTGGGAGAGGTTTGGGACATAGATGGCCTCATTTTTATGTTCTCCCTCTCACAGGATATAGAAAGAAGAAGAGAAAGAGGAAAAAAAGAGAAAAACTTTTATTTAAGCTTCACACAGAATTTCTGTATTTCCATATAAGTGCTATTTAGTGACTCAATTTATCTCTTTTCTGGTAACACACATCTTAACATAAAAATCTGACTATGGTAATTTGAGGATAAAAAGAAAAGGGAAAAAATGCAACAAAAACAAAGTCAAACCTGAAGGAAAATTTGAATTTGTGTTTGAGGAGGCACCCACCTGTTTCTGCTATATATTCTTCTTAATTGATAAACTCACTTGCTAACCAAGATATGTTATCACAGGATCACACTTTACATTTAACTCAATATATATACAAAATAAAAAAATATATTAAAACAGAAAGCTAAAAGAAAAGAAAAACAATGAAGAAAATAAGACAGCTGCACTCCTTGGCAACTTAACTCAGTACTGTTGACAGGAGTATTTTTGGTATTTCTTTAATTATTCAATTATTTTGTGTATCAAAACTAGCTATCAAATTAATATAAATGGGAAGGATACTGATTTTAACAATATATGGAACCACAGGATCAGGAGAACGGCTTAATAGCTCTCCCCAATTTACAAAAAAAAATTAGGTAATGTGATGTGATGGCTTCACCTCTGGCAACTCTTCTAAATTTCCTTCAAGGCAGAACAGGGCAGCCTCTTCTCTTTCCCCTCACGAAAATGTTCTCAATTTTTTCCTTTAATATTTTGGACAGTCTCGTCATACAACAAATATTAGTTTTTTTACTCACAATACTCTGCAGGATTTCTTATTTAGGGAATTATGTTTGATTTACGCACTATATTCTTAGTCACTCAAAAACACAAGAAAAAGTTTAAGAGATACTGAATACTTGTGTACTGAATACGTGTGCGCTTACCTAATTGTGTTTACAGGAAAGAGCCCAAAGCTCGTATCTTCCCGTCTCCTCATCGGTTCCATTTTAGACTTAGTGATACTTATCATACCTGTCCTTAAAACTATGGATTGAGATAGCATTAACTATCTCCTCGCTTAGCGAATTCCAATTATCAACTACTCTTACACTGAAAAAGTATTTCCTTACATCCTGCAAAGAAGTTTTCTTACGAACCTTCAAACTATGACCTCTAGTTCTAGAGCCATCCATATCAAAATATCGATCCCTATCCACTCTATCATAACCATGTGTGTGTGTGTGACACCAGGACTGGCCAAAAAGATAATAAGAAAACACTGCCCTCATCGGCCTGGGCATGAAAAAAATAATAAGAGAAATAGAGATTTAGTGTAGTATCTAGTCAAATGTAAATGGATAATAAGAGATATGTCACGAATACCCAAGAGTATTCGGTATTGATGTGTGCATAGAAAATAAATAATATATATATATATATATATATATATATATATATATATATATATATATATATATATATATATATATATATATATATATATATATATATATATATATATATATATATATATATATATATTAAAAAATTAAAAAATTAATTTTACACCATTCAAACATCAAACGAAAAATTGAATCCGCTTCCAGTAAGGTGAAAAGTTTGTAATCTACAATAATTCTTAAATTATATACAAATAACGACCCCCCCCCCTTTTTTTTTACTACCAAAATATGAACCTTCTCTCAACGGACTGAAAAGCTTGCAATTAGCAATAAATCCTTCAATAAAATCCACATAAATATCAGCCTCTACCAAGAGACCTAAATAGCAGCCATTACAATGTAAACATGTTCTCTTCTTAAAAAAAAAAAAAAAAAAAAAAAAGTTGGAATGGAGCTTTAAACAAGTTATATACTTAAGGGCGATGAAATTATGATATATGTATAAACTCGTATATTTTCAGTGCGTATTCAAGAGACGTATTTTATTTATTTTCAATTGTGAATGAGGAGAAAATATATATGTTTAGTGCGATTGGAATACTGATAAATAATGATAGGATTCTGGGAGGGTTATTGTTACAGAGTAAATCTAGAATACAAAATATGGATAGAGTTCAGTAACGGAAAAAGGAATAGAAAGTTTATTTATAAAGAGAATTATTAAAGTAATTTTCCTTCTTTTCGTCTATGAGAGGCAAATGTTGGTGTCGGTTCAAAGTTCTTTAGCCTGATGCCATTCCTGACAATGACCGTCTAAAAGCTGGTAGTAAAAGTAGTGTCAAATACCTCACTGGAAACTGCTAGCCAAGAATCAGTGTTAAATATTTCAGATGATTAAAGTGCTTAAAAGGGAAAAAAAAACACTATATACATTGGTAAATAAATGCTGTTTTTTTATGCAATTACCATGGACAAGTAGGAAAAAAAAATTTCATTTGTTTCCTAAAACTTGGAAGGGAAAATTAAAAGAAATTGGTTGAAGATCGGGGAGGAGGGGGCGTGGTTAGAAGGACTAACTAGTAGAGGGGGCGTGGGAGTAAAAAGTTTAAGAACCACAAATCAACATTAATCAGGGATTAGGACCGAATATGGGTTAAAACTGCCTCTCCCCCCAAAGACTGTCAAGATAATGTAAAACGCAATTACAAAATGGAAGAAAATAATCGTATTCCGTGTGAACTTAAAAAAAAAAAATACATACATTAGTAAATAAACATATATTAATAAAATTAATTATAACAAAAGAAAAGCAGAAGTAGTCTTAAGGGGGGGTTACATGGTCAAACGGTTCGTCGAACGTGGTTCGACAGACAAGTGTTTGAAGTGATGTTCGAACGAGTGAACGGGGTATTTGGTTGTCGAACACATTCCGTTCGACGAACCGTTTGACCGTGTAAACCCCCCTTTACACTTTAAAGCGTCCTTACGATTCACAGATAACAATTATTATGGAAGAGATTTATGTGTGTTTCATCCTTTATTATGTTTAAATGAGCAAAGTACAATTGTTAACACGTTTGCTTCAACATGTTTGCACCCACTATCATTCGAATGGAGACAAACTGTAACTCATAAAAAGGAGCATTTGATAACACGTAAAAGTCAGATAGAAAGATCTGTTTCCTTGCTATACATATATAGTTTACTTAAAAAAAAAGTAAAATGAAATTTCCTAATAAAAAAAAAAGCCTCACACACACACACACACACACATATATATATATATATATATATATATATATATATATATATATATATATATATATATATATATATATATATATATATAATTTTTTTTATGAGCGACACCCTAATCAATAAAGGCCGGGGCACGAAGGAGAAGATAAAGGTTATGGACAAGGCAGAGATGAGGTAATGATACACAAGGGAAAAGGAAAGACTGAAAGAATGGTCAAAGTATTGAGGACCTAGAGATATTGGAGGATTAGACCCAGAGATGACGATAGATCAGCTTTTTTAGGGAAGATTGGTAATTATAATTAGGATAGACAGAAGGAGAAAGGGAGTTCCAGAGTCTGGAGGTAGATGGGAAGAAGCTAGAAATTTCCATACAGTACCTGTGAAACGAGGCCTCTTGGCAAGTGTTATGCCGCCTCGGCAGTGGGGGTGGGATGCAACTCGCCAACTCATCAGAGCAGCGATGGAAATAGTAGCGATAGAAAAGAGAAAGGGATGATACCTTAAGGCGAAGAGATAGAGAATCCAGATTAGAGAGAAGGGTCATTAATGAGTTTGACTGCCTTAGATTCAACGCTATCAAGGAGGCAAGTATAAGAAGAAGCACCCCATATATGATGTTAGCTAATACTTTCGTTCTGCTGATCACAGTGAAGTCACATTTGTACTGATATAAAATATCCACTGCATATGGCTGCTAAGCTCAACTTTAAGATTTTAAGAGGTTGTCATCTTTCAGGATGAGCTTCCCATCACAGAAGATACAAGCCTCTGTGAGATGGACAAACTTTGCAAGTACATCTATGTGCGGGATAATACAGATCGTCTTCGCACACGCGCAGTATTGTGCCACATATATCATATGTCTTTGCATGACAAATGGTATGAAGCTCGCGATTTGATGCTGATGGCTCATCTGCAGGCATGTATTAAGAGGACTTGTTTCAGTATGTACTTTAATGGAATCTTTTATACCACAGAGTAAGGTTAGTTGTATCAGACACTGAGTAAATACCACACCATTTTCTTTTAAGAGAAAGGGATTTGATATTAGGCATAGCTTTGACTTTTATGATATATGTAATTCTCGTATTACTTTGGTTCATTCAAGTGTTGTTGTTACATTACTAATTCGAGTTTGCTGGTCTGGTCACTCTTATATGGAATATGATTAGCACTTCAAAACAGTAGTATTACAAGTATCCAAAGAGTCACAAATTTTTTGTTCTAATTTTATATCCTGTTATGCTAAAGCTATCAGTGTAGTTACTGATATAATATGAAAACTGGAGAAGAAATATGGACTCATTGACCCTACCTTTTCCAGCTCCTTTCTTCCGTTTTTAGGCAGTAGAGAAATTTATAGAGGGAGCTCTTGTATTGACAAAGAATTTAAAGTTGGTATTTGAAATGAGCTAATAGAAAAAATATACTTATTTACATTTGTATAGACTAACAGAAATGAACATGTTTGGCTGGGTGTTCTGGGTCTTTTCCATTAATTTTCAGGATTGCAGACCTAGATAAAGTAGTTAATGGAAGGAAGATGTGGTTACTCTTTTGGCGTAATAAGGAATCTCATCCCTTGCAACAATGAATCACTTACTTTGTTACAAGTGATCAAGCATCTTACGTTGTAACAGACAGTTCCTTTTATTAACATGAGTACAGCCTCATACTTAACTAGGAAGTTATTTACGTCTTTTATGTATTCATATTTATATACAGTATATTTGTTCATAGATTTTCTTAAAGTTACTTGCTCAGTATGTGCGTATACATATACAGTATATATGTATTTCAGTAGACGGATATTGAATGGAATTATTTTTAAAGCAATTATTCCACAAATTACACTTGATATACTGCAGCAATACCTTTACTAAGTGTTTGTTGATTACTTATTATTATTTTCTGGAGAAACTAAATCCCGCTGCAACAAATTTGGTAGCCGTAAGTGTAACAGGAATTGAAGTTTCAAGATTTCAACGTACCCTGCCCCGTGCTTCTCTTTCTTAATGGTCTGTGAATATGAATTTTAGGGAATTTGAGGGGTAGAATTTTATCTCCCCCCTTCACCAGGTATTGTTAATTGATTTTCTCATATCAAAATTGCTTTCAGGAAACAATCCAACACTCAGACTTGCCAACTCAAATTCTGTACAATCGCACTATGGTTCAATTAGGATTATGTGCTTTCCGCCATGGTAATATCAAGGAATCACACAATGCTTTACTTGATATTCAGTCGGGTGGTCGTGCCAAAGAACTTTTGGCTCAAGGCTTGCTCCCTCAGGTATGATTAGATATACAGTGTTATTGAATTTAATAATTGAAAGTAAATTTCCTCTTTAATGTCAATTCACTATTATTTTTTGTTTTCAAATCCTTAATTTTCTTTTTTAATTTTACATGCTCCAGCACTTGTGGCTAGTAGTATTTATAGTAAGATTCTCAGTAATATCTCTAGTACATTTTGTGTAGTAATATATGATGATCAAAAATACTTTCGTTCTCCTGACTTGAGATGAAAACTTGAATCCTGATATTATTCACTTTCCTTAAGTGTACCCATTTATTCATTCGGGAAGACTAAAATATCTTTTTATTTCTTTTATTTTACCATAGCGTCAGCATGAGCGTACTACTGAACAGGAAAAGCAAGAAAAACAGAGACAGATTCCCTTCCATCAACACATCAACTTGGAGGTAATACTCTTATTTTTTTTTATCTGTAAGCCAAATTTTACTGATCAGCAGAGTGACCCAATCTGTAACAATGGAAGTGGGCTGGAAAGGGTTTCATCGTATATTTACTATACTATTGTTTTTTAAGGAAAAAGAAATTTGGAGAAGTAGCTATCCTTTTTATCAGATGTTTGTGACATAGGAAAAACCTTCCCACCTATATATCAGTGTGAATTCTTTATTTTGTAGCATCATTAGTTTGCAGTATCATAAGAGAAGTTTCAAATATCTTTTTGAAAATAAATCTGAGTGATCATTAAATGTACAATTTATTCTTGATACTGACTTTCGGAGATTTGTTTCTTGCAACTTGCATAACGTTTACGAATTTTAGATACTCAGTGAGTTTTAGTACTTTTATTTTTCTCTTAATATTAATACCATAACCTAATTTCAGATGTTGGAATGTGTGTACCTTGTTTCTGCTATGCTTATTGAAATTCCCTACATGGCTGCTCACGAATTTGACGCACGTCGTCGTATGATATCCAAGTCGTTTCATCACCAGCTGAAGAACTCAGAGCGGCAGTCCTTGGTGGGACCACCTGAAAGTATGAGGGAGCATGTTGTAGCTGCTTCCAAAGCCATGAGAAATGGTAACTGGAAACAGTGCAGGTGGGTATTTTGAAAGGTTTATTACCCTTTGATACTGTTGCTTGTTACCAAATTCATTTGTGAATGGATGTTTGTACCTAATAGCAATTTAATTTGGGAGTTCTGTTGTCATGTATTTAAAAACACAAGCTTTCATGATATATATATATATATATATATATATATATATATATATATATATATATATATATATATATATATATATATATATATATATATATATATATATATATATATATATATATATATATATATATTAACGTGTATATATTTTGTGTTTTAGAAATCTCCTGCTAAATGACAAGATGAATGCCAAGGTTTGGGATTTGTTCCATGAAGCAGACCGTGTAAGGAAAATGTTGGGGCTTAAGATTCAGGAGGAGAGTTTGAGAACCTACCTTTTCACTTACTCTCATGTCTATGATTCCATCTCTCTCATAAAGCTTTCAGAAATGTTTGAACTTCCTCACAGCACGGTGCATGCTATTATCAGCAAAATGATCACCAATGAAGAAATTATGGTAAGTTGGACGTAAAAAGGAGTCAACATTTAAGCTTTTAAAATTCTCTTCAAATATAGTGGTACGATAATTGTAGAGGACTTTATATATAATGTAAATAAAAAATTTTAATAGGGGCAAGTTTACAAGATCAGTACCTCTGGATATTTCTGGCTGCTTGATAACCTCATATTTTTTTTCACTGGATTGCTAAACGGTTGTGACTAAATAGAGAAAAGATAAATTTTAATCTTAAGGTGTATGTCACTGATTGCTTTTGCCAAGCTTGATTTAAAGTAATTTTATTCTTTTGAATTCCGCAAACAGGCCTCTTTAGATGAACCAACATCCTGTTTAGTAATGCATCGTACAGAGCCATCATCCCTTCAGTCGCTGTCACTGCAGCTAGCCGACAAACTTTACAACCTTGTGGAGAACAACGAACGTATTCTAGACCAGAAGCCCTTTTTCACCCGCGGCATGCAGGTACAGTACAGTTTTTTTTTTATTTTTAAGAACTTGATGGACACTTTTCCTATGTTTAGCTTTTTACCTCCATAATATGGTAAGAAATTATTTAAGCTTGCAGATACTAGTCATAATCACAAGAAGTAATAGGGAAGCTAATCATTCAGAAAAGACTAGTCACCGTGGCTCAAGCGGTAGCGTCAGCGACTTTGAGGTGTCTGGTCAAGGGTTCGTGCCCTGTCACAGTCTGAGGTTAGCAAGGGCATGCACTCAGGGTAGCGAGTACATCTGCTAAAACAAGTCCTTCGCAAGAAGGCAACCGTCCTAGCCCTTGGTAGAAATGGGAGTCTATGACATAAAACCTGAACAATTATTCAGAAAAGACTACCTGTCCTTGAGGTTTGCAGTTGGAAAGTTGAATTCTAGAACTTCTTTACAATTTCTCTAAACTTAGTATTGCAAATACCTTGGAAGTGATTTTAGAAGCATGGAATATGTAAGTTTTATTATGATAATATTACTTTTCTAGGTTTCAGTATTGTATGGAACTATTACAGTGTTTCTCACTAGATGTATTGCCTAGACAAAAGTCGTAGCATTTAGCTACGCTGTCTCTTAATTTCTTAAACTTCATGATATAGCAGCATATCTTTGTATATGTGGATATTTTTTGCCCCTTACATGTGTTCCTTATTTACTGACTAAAGTAATCAAGGGTCAAGGTAAGGGTAAAGAAAACTCTTCTTCCTACAATTCTGCATCATGTATGTGATGTTCAGAATAACCTTAGGAGATACATTACTGGGTAATAAGTTCCATTTTTCATGGAGTTGGCTATGTAATTTTTGTATGTCATGTGCCTAATATTTTCGCAGGTTTGCAGTATGAGCTTTATGGCTATGACATCTGTTGCTCCATAGAATATTTATGAAACTTTTTCATATACATGTACCCGTTGTTTTATTGAGTATACTGTTTAACTTTTATGTAGTTAACGTGTTTTTTATTGAGTTTACATTATAACTTTTAATTTTCATTAAATATAACGTAGATGGAGAAGATGAATTGGTTAGTGACATGGTTATTCTTTTGCTGGATAACTAGAGTTGAATGTCAGGATTGTAACTATAAATCCTCTTGTAGATTATATATTTTAAGATTAAAATTTAAAAAATTTATGATTATTTACAGGGTGGTGGGTACCGTGATCGCCGTGAAAAGGGTAACTGGAGTGACCGCAGGGACCGCAGAGACAATCAAGACCACAGAGGACGCAGAGGAGACCGAGACTAATGCCTCTCGAAAATCGAAGTTAGTGAAGATATTATCATTTAAAGTCGAGAGTTAGTATTTAATAAAATCATCACAGTGTACAGATATTTGAGATTAAAGTTTACATGATTTTGAGTAATAGGATAGCAGTATTCTAAATCTGTTTTCTTCATTGGACAGGTCTAGCTGTGCAACTGGAAGAAAATGGAATAATTGTGAAGAAATCCATTGGAAGATCTTGCTGGCTATGCCCATCCTCCTTTTTGTACTTTTCAGTAAAGATATCTAGGGGCCCGCTTGCTCAAGACGAATATTAAAGGATAAACTCTGACCATAATTTGATACTAGGAAAATCATATTTTTCATATCCTTCAGCGACTCGCTTTCATTCCTACGAATTCAATTATTTCTAGAATATTCAGTTTAATGCTTAAAATAGATATAATAATTAGTATACTTTTCTTTGCGCCAGTTGTTCTTAGCTTCGAAGAATTTTACTGTTAATTTCCGTTTTTATGTGATTAACACTGGTCTTGATTCATATGATGCTGCAGGGTGCTGTACAATTTCCTAGAATGAATTTATTTGTATGCATTAATGCACAGAAAATGCGATTTTTCTTTTTGTCATATGCCTTCTATCATCTTGAGTGAGTGGGCCCCTAATATATAACCCTCAAATTTTATCTTTTATCTTGTGTAACCAGTTAGAATTACTGTCTTTAAAATTGTTGCTAAATTATATATCCTAAAAAGCTTGTGGTGAATAAAAAGTAATATATGCTACTCTTGTTTTTTTATTATTATTACTTTGTAATTCATAGATGGACCGGTCATTATCATACCTTATTGAAATATTTATTTTCCCTGGAGATAAGAATTTGTAGTGCAACCTTCCAGGATTTGTACAAGTAAAAACCTTATCAGCTTTGCATACTGGGTAGGTTTCTCCTGTTTTATATAAAGGAAATATTGTGATATACAAACTTAACCTGTCCCAAAATTTTGCATGTAATTTTTGTTGTTTCCTGAGCTACTTGGACAATAGCCCAAGTCCCCAAGGAATGCCACAATAGAACCCATGCTTTACCGCAGCTCTTTCGGAGAGGGTATGCTTGGTTTTGTTTTGTTGTCGGTGTGTGGCCGTGTGCAGTGCAGTCTTCAGTATTGGGTTTGATGGTATGAGATGAAGTGTAACATCATGGACAGGCATCACTGACACAGTAATCTCACTCCATTGATGTTAAATAGAGCTTGGTGGTGTCCATATCGCAAACCTGTCAAGGCTTATCAGGATTGTTTTAAGTGCCTTATATTTTTCTGTCATAGTGTGATATGCAGTTACATTTGGGATTTGTAGTTGCATTTTTTTTTATGAGTAGTTATGATATAACTTAATCCTTCAAGACTCCTTTACTTTCTGCAGTATCCATGTGAGACATGAGAAATGGTTAGGATACTTATGTGAATACAAGTAGATATTGCATTCTTAAAGCAATCACTGATATGGAATTGTTATTTCAGGATGACGAGGCTTCCCAAACCATAAAAAATATATAAAGTCTCCTTTTGAACACTAACAAGAATGGGTCGTTTTGTTTTATACCCTAATAGGTGGTACCCTGTAGATGTCTGATACTGCGCACTTAAATCGTGTATTTTCGCTCAGAGTTAATTGAGAAATATGTGCCAATAAGAGAAGTAGTTGTTGAAAAGTCCAAAGTAAAGTGGATGAACAAGGAGGTGAGGTATCAAATATTTGTAAAAGAAAGAGAATGGAAAAGATTTAGGGCAAGAAAAACTTTTACAGTGGAAGGATATAGACAAGAAAGGAATAAAGCAAATGCTATGGTAAAACTGATCAAAATTTCTACAGACAGTAAATGTAATTCCAAGCAATTCTGGAGATTCATTAGAAGCAGGACTAAACTTAAGGAAAATGTGGTGAGTAAAGAAAAGGAACAGGATGATGACAGAGAATGATGTTGAAACAAATGAATTAAATCGAGCATTTCAAAGTGTCTTTGTTAATGAATCCGATTTGAACGTACCAGATTTTGGTGATTGGTATGATGGATCTACCTTGGGAAACGTTGAAGTTGATTTAGATACTGTTGCAGGGCTCCTTAAGAACATAAATGTTAACAAATCAATGGGACCTGATGGAATCCACCCAAATTTTTTGAATGAAAGCCATATTGAGTTGGCAGTTCCAATGACGATGTTGAAAAATGACTCCTTTGAGGCAGGGATATTACCCACCGTATGGAAAATTGCAAAGATTTGGCCTATCACTAAAAAAGGCAATAAGCTGGATCCTCTTAACTACCGACCTATATCCTTTACATGTATATGTAAAACATGTGAGACCATAATTAGAAATAAGATGATAGAACATTTGGAGTCAAATTATATCCTCAGTGGAAAACAGCATGGTTTTAGGAGTAAGCGTAGCACTGCTACAAATCTCTTGGAGTACTTGGGAGCACTGACTAAGGCAGTTGATTTGCAAATGCCTGTAGATGTTATCCTGCAGAAGGGATGAGATGAGCCCTTTGTTGATATGCAGTGAGGCGTGCATTTGGCATTCCAGACTGGAATTTTCGGGGCACAAAAGGGGAACTAAAATAATTTTAGTCATTTGGCCTACGAGACGTATAATCTCGACTCTGCGGAGTGCAGAGGGACACTGAATCTCAGACTTTGATGTTAGTCCCTTTCATGTTTGTGTATGTGTATGTATGCGTGTGTGTGTTTTTTTTTTTTTTAAGTGAAGGATGTTTTAGAACATGGATTCTTGTGATGGTTTTAACGAAATTGCTGAAGATTTGACTTAAAAATATAAGATAAGAAAGTGAAATAGAATTTTTTTGCGTTTACTCAAAATCTGTTTTAGGAGTAAGCGTAGCACTGCTACAAATCTCTTGGAGTACTTGGGAGCACTGACTAAGGCAGTTGATTTGCAGATGCCTGTAGATGTTATCCATCTAGACTGTAGAAGGGCCTTTGATACAGTTCCACACATAGGCTTTTAAATAAATTATATGGTTATGGTATTCGAGGCAGTGTGTTGGAGTGAATCAGGAGCTTTCTTGCAGATAGAAAGCAGTTTGTTGAAGTTAGGGGTCAATATTCCACCCATCTAATAGTAATATCAGGAGTGCCACAGGGGTCTGTTCTTGGGCCAATTCTATTTTTGATTTTTGTGAATGATTTAGTAGAGGAACTTGAATGCCCTGCCTTGACGTTTACAGATGATGCAATTTTTTTTTGTTAGAATTAACTCTGATGAAGATATTCAGGCTATGAAAAAGGACCTTCAAAAACTTCAAAATTGGAGTGAGGAATGGTTGGAATTTAATCCAGACAAAATGTGCAACAATGCATATTGGACATAGGAACACGGAAATTTCTTATCAATTGAGTGGAAGAGAAATCAAATCAACAAAAAGTGACAAGGACCTAGAAGTTCTCATTGCAAAGGATTTAAAGCCATCCCAACATATTGGCAGTATAGTTGCCAAAGCTAATAGAGTAGTGGGATTGATTAAGAGGAATTCTACCTATATGGATATTGATATGTGTCGCACACTATACTGTTCCTTGGTCCGACCGCACCTGGAGTATACTGTCCAGCTTGGTCATCATACTTTAAGAAGGATATTGATGAACTCGAAAAAGTCCAAAACAGGATGACAAAGTTGGTACCAGAATTAAAGGATTTACCCTATGAGACAAGATGCAAACAAATAGGAATTACATCACTCCAGCAATGAAGACTTCGCAGAGACCTGATTGAAGTATATAAGATCACCCATGGGTTTGAGAATGTACATATGAATGATTATTTTGAATTTAATACAATAACACAAGAATGAATGCCTGCAAATTAAAGAGAAGAGGACATGTAAGAACTGTCACGAGAGCAAATGCGTTTAGTATTCATGTTGTAAATCCCTGGAATGACCTTCCTGAATATGTTATCAGTGCTCCATCAATAGGTAAATTTAAGAGCAGACTGGATAATCACGGGAATCAAAGAAACTAGGCTAGTGACAATGAAATCATATAGTACTGCTTTCTTAAATAAAAGATGATTACTCTTCTTTAGTTAAGATTGGATGGAGAACATTTGAGATCAAGAACTAGAATGGATTGTACGAGGAACCCGGAACCAATTGATATTAACTGGGATGAAGTAACCATGGAATGGAAAATCTGTAATCAATTGAATACATTAGTTGATTTATAGTGCTCGAATTGGCTACAAACACAAATATAAAATAGCAAAGTCCAACACGTAGAAAAATAAGTTGTGGTGGGACCACAACAAGATAAGTCTTATTCTCCCTCTAAAAACAAATAGAAGAATAGTACTGATTTCCGTTGAGGTGCTGGCTCTTTGTGATAAAGGAAGAAGAAGAAGAAAAGCACTTTGACGGTTTTAATCAGTTTTGCCAACTGTAGGGACATGTCCCTATGTAAAGGGACATTTTTGCATTTTTTTCATGCTTGTAATTATAAACCTTATTGTAAAGATAAAAATTTCAATCACATAGTCTAGGGACACGTAGGAACATGTTCTCTCACCCTTAGAATAACGTAGGGACATTTTGATGATACGGTAGGAATTTTTCAGGGAATACTGAACGTTTTAGTTGGCAATACTGGTATTAATGAATGAGTGAGAAATGTAGACACATTGTCCATGTGTCAGAAATCTCCTTGAATGAAAGTAATTTTTGTTAGTGTATACTCGTACGTTTGGCTTCCTTTAGCAAAGTAATCCGAGGTTAGTAAGCATTGAGATCACAAAGGTAAGTTAGAATAGAAGTTTTGTTATCCGTGGTTACTTCGTTTTTTTAGGGGGGGGGTTAATTGATTCACATTCTCAAAATCAAATGCAGTATGATGAACGAATTACACTAATATTTGCAGGTCTTTGCAGCAAAATAAAGTTAATGAACTGGGAAGAGTTTTGGAGACTGGATAATACTGTGATGAAATGTTACCTTTCACAACCCCAAAGCGATAGATGGTTGTTTATTTATTCGGTGTTGATGTAAATTGGCTCCCTTGTTGCTTTATCAATTCATTTTCCTCGGGATTGAAATGTCATGCGTAAAATTTTCAACACTAAAAATAGAGTAATATTCTTTTTCATGTCTTTAGTTCATATATGATCAGAATGCAGTTCGAGGGACACATGCGGGTCTAGAATATGTATATTCTTATGTGGTTAGGGAGGATTTTTTTTTTTAATGTATTTAATGCTAAAATACTCTTATAGTTAATGCATTCTAGTTAGAGTATATGTTTACTTTCATACCCAGTTAGGAAAAGAAAAATCAATTTATTATAAAACTGTATGAGATTAGGATAACTCACCCCAATTTGAAAAACGAGTTAATAATGGGAACAAGTGATTTACTTGTTTTAGATATTTTTTCAATTCTTTGCATTTGAGTCAGGAGTCTGAAAGTAAACTATACTTAGGTTAGATAAAATAAGGTTAGGAAGGGTTATCAGGTTGAATAATACCAGGTCAGGTAGAGTATGTGTTGTTAAAAGCACCATTTGAGCAATTTAGATCAAGAATTGACAAATAGTATAGTACCAAAATATATTACAAAATATGTATAGATCAGTCCCAGAACAGGCACCTGTTGCACCTTAATGCCAGATGAAGCACCTGAAATTAGGAGCCTGGCAAGGTATTAGAATATGTTCATTTGATGTAGAGCATCTTTCCAGGAATATCTTAGTTTTCATAATGCTAGTCATTATTAACCACATATTACTGGTGATGACTAGCATTATGAAAACTAAGATATTCCTGGAAATATGCTCTACATCAAATGAATATATAAAACTAAGATATGAAATAAAATCAAGCCAAGCTTAAATAGGAAACAATCAAAACTCCATCAGCCTCACATTGATATACACCTGGATATACAATTAGTTTCCAGAGGTAGTCTGATGTAACCATCGACAATCCGCTATCGCACTATCTCTGAATACTTCCTCTGCATACTGTATGATTTTGAGATCCCAAGCTTACTGATACCATCCTTACACCTATTCCTCCATATTTACGGTCGTCTCAAGAAAAGATATAAACAATCCTTGTCTGTTTCATGCATAATTCTGTCTTAAGGAAGAATAATCAATAGAACCAGAGTGATAATTGAAAGGGAAGAGTTCAAGCCAGAGAAAAACATTAGAAATGAGTTTGTGACTAGCTGTATATGCATATGCAAGAGAACAACACAATAACGTACAATCCCAGTACAGTACATATATGTAAAATATAAAATTACAGAAGCAGTAGGATACATGAAACTCCTAAAAGCAAAGCTTTTACAATTACACATGAGGGTGTCATCAAATGGCTTAGCTGAACTTCATGATGAAAATATCCATTTTAAAAATAACATATTACTTAGCATAAGTTAAAGAAATAATGATACAGTATCATAACAAAGAAAATACCCAATCAGTTGTACTTTTGCCGATGTCTCGGAAATAATTACATATGAGTGCATATACAACCACCCCTTGTTAAGTAACAAAATATTAGTCATGTAGATTTTACACTAGCAAATATCACATTGGAAATGCTGGTAAATGATTCAATATACAGTGTTTATTTCTCATATTTCCAATACGGGGAGCAACAC
>JAXCGZ010019068.1:0-7500 GCA_037179515.1 Halocaridina rubra
AAAATCCTATTTGAATAATGAGGAATGAGACGTTTTTTTCTCGTTCTCTCTGTTGCTGTATTTTCTATATATTTTTTTTTTATTACGAATGAGGTAGAAAGAAGAGAATGAAGAAAATTAGAAGTAATATTAGGAAAGATTTCGAGAAAATTCTACTACTACCTACTACTACTACTACTACTACTACTACTACTACTACTACTACTAATAATAATAATAATAATAATAATAAACCTTTATTTCCATTACAATACACTGGGTATACGTCAGCCGGGGCAAGCCCCAACCCCCCACTGTGGTACCCAACCACAGCGGTACCAGCCAAGAAACAGCATAAACTCTTGGACTTGGACGGGAACCAATCTTTCGACCTCGTGAATGCGAAGCCAGCGCGTTACCACTGTACAAGTGTGGAGAGCTCACCTACGATGCACCTCCTTACATACAGTTGTGTCCTAATTAGTCTCCACTCGAATGGGAGTGGACGCAGACTTGTTGGAGGAGAAGATTAAAGCTGGATGCCTATCTCAATGCCCCCGTAGTGGGATCAATCCCGCACTAGTCGCTTTCCAGTTCACGCGATCTACCACTGAGCCACCGCGGTCCCTTGTATAATTGAGGATTAAAGGAAACTAATGGACATGCAAAATATGAGTACGACCAGTAGATGCGGACTCCCTTTTCTACCAAGGGCTAGGGACGGTTGCCTTCTTGCGTAGAACTTGTTTTGGCAGATGTAATCGTCACCCTGAGTGCATGGCCTTGCTAACCTCAAACCGTGACGAACCTAGACCTGACCGCCTCAGAGTCGCGGACGCTACCCGCTTGAGCCACGGTGATTACTTTATGTTTATAGTAATAAGAATTATAATTACATGCTAAGTAAAATATTGTACTTCATTTTTACGAAATTAAAATAGAAGTAATTAACTCTATATATATCTATCCATTTTTAGAATCAGATGAATCTCTCTCTCTCTCTCTCTCTCTCTCTCTCTCTCTCTTCTCTCTCCTCTCTCTCTCCTCTCTCTCTCTCTCTCTCTCTCTCTCTCTCTCTCTCTCTCTCTCTCTCTCATTCAGGGATATAAGGGGAACCAACACAAGACAGAGTAGTGAGCTCTTTATTCACAGAACAAACACAGAAGCAGGTTCAAAGATGATCACTATCAAAGGGCAACACTCTGGAATAATATTCCAAAGCATCATAAAATTCATCCTCCTTCACAGCTTTCAAAGGCAAACTATATTGTTTTCTTTTGGACAAAATAGTTGCTGCTCACACATAAACTAAACATAATGATTTAATGCAATTTCCCCTAACACTAACCACTCTATATGTAAACTGATATCGGCTTCTATGTTCTCTAAGTTAAGAACTAATCAATCTCATGTAAGGAAAACAAATATGGTGATGATGCCGATAATAGCTATCCTGTATCGAGTGTTATTATTGCCACTCAATTATTAACATTATTGTTAACATGTTTATTACAGTATTATTATTTTCTATTAAAGCTACATTTAACTGTATGTATTACCCTCTTACTTTTTAGTTCAATTACATGTGTACTTATAAGTTACTCAGATTTTTGTATAATTATAACCATTGTACAAAAATTGAAATAAATGTTTGTTTGTTTGTTTGTTTGTTCTCTCTCTCTCTCTCTCTCTCTCTCTCTCTCTCTCTCTCTCTCTCTCTCTCTCTCTCTCTCTCTCTCTCTTCTCTCTCTCTCTCTCTCTCTCTCTCTCTCTCTCTCTCTCTCTCTCTCTCTCTTAGAAAAAGTGAAACATACTTTAAGCATTCAAGGCACTAAATTCATATCCTATTTGCTACTTAAGTCTAACTTGGGTCTAAAGAAAAATAACTTGGGTCTAAAGAAAATAAACCATACAAGATACCTAAGGAGGAGAATTCGTGACCTCTTGGGTGGAAGCCAGGTTCTATAACCACTGTACTACTGAAGGTTGCTACTGCTTTTTTTTGCCTAATGCTTGGAAGAGTTTCATTATCTGTAGGACCTTAGAAAGGAGAGGGTGGTATGGAGAGAGAGAGAGAGAGAGAGAGAGAGAGAGAGAGAGAGGAGAGAGAGAGAGAGAAGAGAGGAGAGAGAGAGAGAGAGAGAGAGAGAGAGAGAGAGAGAGATTTTTTAAATTCTTAATTCAACATTTCTCATATTCCTACTATATTATCTACTGATTTTTGAGCTTTCACTGCATGTTCGTGCGCTAGATAGATAGATAGAGAGAGAGAGAGAGAGAGAGAGATAGAGAGAGAGAGGAGAGAGAGAGAGAGAGAGAGAGAGAGAGAGAGAGAGAGAGAGAGAGAGAGAGAGAGAGAGAGAGAGAGAGAGAGAGAGAGAGACTGACATATAAAATAATCGAGAAATTTTTAATTGTATTTCTGACGTGATATTTCTAGCTTACGATTAAATAATAAAAAAAACTGTCGAGACTAGATTAAAGAGGAAGAACGAATAGCATTTAACAGCCAGAGATAATCAATCGCTGTTCAATAGATTTATCATATTTGATAGGTGATATTGAGTTCTAATCAGCGTAGTCACCTTGGCTCAAGCGGTAGCGTCCGCTACTCTGAGGCGTCAGGTCGAGGGTTCGCGCCAGTCACGGTTTGAGGTTAGCAAGGGCATGTACTCAGGGTTACGATTGCATCTGCCAAAATAAATCGTTCGCAAGAAGACAACCGTCCTAGCCCTTGGTAGAAAAGGGAGTCCGTGACGTAAAACCTGAACAACA
Source organism: Halocaridina rubra (assembly GCA_037179515.1). Taxonomy (NCBI): domain Eukaryota; kingdom Metazoa; phylum Arthropoda; class Malacostraca; order Decapoda; family Atyidae; genus Halocaridina; species Halocaridina rubra. The sequence goes on from JAXCGZ010019068.1 coordinate 2,755, forward strand.
AAAGAAATCCCTAAGTCATAAGTAATTCTTTTGCACCCAAATTTATAAACATGTTCCGGTTTTACGTCACGGACTCCCTTTTCTACAAGGGCTAGGACGGTTGCCTTCTTGTGAAGGAATTGTTTTAGCAGATGTAATCCTTACCCTGATTGCATGGCCTTGCTAACCTCAGACCGTGACGGGGCGCGAACCCTCGACCTGACACCTCAGAGTAGTGGACGCTACCGCTTGAGCCACGGTGACTACACCCAAAATTATAAACATAAGTTTATAAATTTAAGTGCAAAAGATTACTTATGACTCAAGGATTTCCATTTAAATCTGGGTATCAAGACACAAAGGTATGCATACCATATATTGGAAAAGAGAGTATATGTGAATATTGTGTCATTATTATTTTTATCATATATATATATATATATATATATATATATATATATATATATATATATATATATATATATATATATATATATATATATATATATAAATATATATATATATATATATATATATATATATATATATATATATTCCTTTTTAAAGGGCTTATTGTGTATCTGCTTCAGAGGGTTTTTTGTTACTAAATAATAATAATAATAATAATAATAATAATAATAATAATAATAATAATAATAATAATAATAATAATAATAATAATAATAATAATGATAATAAAAATAATAATAATAATAATAATAATAATAATAATAATAATAATAATAATAATAATAATAATAATAATAATAATAATAATAATAATAATAATAATGATAATAATAATAGATGTCAGTAAGGGCACCCCAGCCCTATACAACCTAGTTAAAAGTAAAATCGGATTACGAGAGGCTATTGAGATACAGTGACCCCATATGAAGAATGGAAAATTTGCCGAGTACGCATCCATCAAGCTACCTTAACTATATACCATATCTAGTTATATATCAGTCTGTCTGCTATATAAAATGTCTGTCTTTCTTAGTGTTAGTCTCGTTTAATACCATTCTTTTTTAGCCTAGTTTACGGATTTTAGCAAATATCAGTCTATCTGCTATATAGAATGTCTGTCTTTCTTAGTGTTAGTCTCGTTTAATACCATTCTTTGTTAGCCTAGTATATGGATTCTAGCTAATATCAGTCTGTCTGCTATATAGAATGTCTGTCTTTCTTAGTGTTAGTCTCGTTTAATACCATTCTTTGTTAGCCTAGTTTATGGATTCTAGCTAATATCAGTCTGTCTGCTATATGGAATGTCTGTCTTTCTTAGTGTTAGTCTTGTTTAATATCATTCTTTGTTAGGCTAGTATTACGGATTCTAGCTAAAATCCAGGATGAGTCAATTTATAAAGGGTTCCAAAAGAATTTACTTTGCCCAAGACACTTGCAGGATAATACAGAATAGTTGTGTTTCTCTTTGTTAGTCACCGTGGTTCAAGCGGTAGCGTCCGCATCTCTGAGGCGTCAGGTCGAGGGTTCGCACCCCGTCACGGTCTGAGGATAGCTAGGACGTGCACTCAGGGCAACAATTACATCTGCCAAAACAAGTCCTTCGCAAGAAGGCAACCGTCCTAGCCCTTAGTAGAAAAGGGAGTCCATGACGTAAAACCGGAACAAGTTGCGTTTTTCATGTTTTTTTCATGTCTACTCAGCAACCTCTATGAGTACACAATTGCATGAATAATGACAATGGCGAAGATTCTGCCTGCACTTTGGCTTTTGTAATGAACAAAAATTCCTGTCATGATGCTATCATAAAACACATGCACATTATTTAATATATATATATATATATATATATATATATATATATATATATATATATATATATATATATATATATATATATATACATACATTACCTAAATAAAAGAAGAGAGGCAGAGAGGGATTATGAAAGGTATATTACAAGGAAGGCTAAAGAAAATCCCAAACATTTCCACAGCATTGCTGAGACGGATGTAGAGATCTGAGAAGAACTGAACAAGGACTTTAAGTCAGTATTCTAAGTAGAAAATACCCCACCCCCTCAGATTGCATACATATGAGATCATGGGCTGGTATTAGAGAATATCATCTCTACAGCTACAGAGGTATGCAAAGCGTTGATGGAATAAGATGTCCATAAAGCTACATGTCGTGATGATATATCCCATTACATACTTAAGAAATGCGTTTTCCATCGACCAGCTTAGTTTGCAAAGTTATGGAGAACCTACTAAGTCTCCACACCTCTCTTGGAATCCTTCAACTTTTAGTCAGTGAGACAATATGGCATCAGAGAAGGCAGATCAACATTAACAAACTTATCAGAATTTCATGATAAGGAAAGTCGGATCTTACAGGAAAGAGAGGGATGGGCGGATTGCATATTGTTAGATTTTTAGAAGGCATTTGATATGGTCCCACATGGGAGACTTATTATGAAACTTCAAGTAATGGAAGAATAGGTGGAAATGTCATGGAATGGATAAAAACTTACTTAGAGGGAAGGGAACAGAGGGTTATATTAAGACACTCAATGTTTGAAAGGGTTCCACTGGGTTCAGTTTTAGGGCAAATTTTGTTCCTTGTTACCCTGAGTGTATGCCCTTACTAACCTCGGTTCGCGCCTCGTCACGGACTGAGGTTAGTAAGGGCATGCACTCAGGGTAACGATTACATCTGCCAAAACAAGTCCTTTGTCAGAAGGCAACCGTCCTAGTCCTTAGTAGAAAAGGGAGTTCGTGACGTAAAACCGAATCCATCCATATGTAATGACCTACAGAGTCCTTAAGTTCATTCTTGTAGACGTGTATGTATGCAAATGATGCAAAAAATGTGAAGAAATTAAGAGACAAGAAAAATGGTGGAGAACTTCAGGTACACCTAAACAGTCTGCATGAGTGTCAGCAAAGTGGCTAATGAATTTCAATACTGTAACATGTAAATTAGAATGGGTACATGTGCGAGAAGCCCCAAGCTTGGATACTCAATAGCAAGTGCAGAGCTTGAAGAGACGAAGAATGAGAGAGATCTAGGAGTAAACATATTGGCAGATTTGTCTCCGGAAATGCATGTGTTAGCCGTCAGACTCTTGGACAAGGAAATGTTCATAAATATTTATGTAAATTAAGTGAAGACCATGCTTGAATAAGCAGCATTCTTTTGGAATCCGTACTTGAAAAAGCATATAAATAAGCAGGAAAAATTCAAAGACATGCCACGAAACTGGTGTCAGGAATTCGCAATCTCAGTCATGAGAGGCTGAGAGAGTTAGATTTACCATTCTTCTTGCATCACTCGATGCTTGAAGAATGAGGAGGGATATTGTGACGGTTTTTAAATTCCTTCATGATATTGACAAAGTGAATACAGGTCGATATTTTACTATGGCTGGCTCTAGAACTAGAGGTCAAAATTTGAAGCTTCATAAGAAAACTTCTTTACAGGACGTAAAGGCAGTACTTTTTTAGTGGAAGAACAATTGATGGTTGGAATTCGCTAAGCGAGGATGTAGTCAATGCTAATTAAATTCATAATTTCAAGGAAAAAATATGATAGGTATCATTGAGTATAGAAATGGAACCGATCAGGAAACAGGGAGTTAAGAGCATAGGGCTCTTTCCCGTAAGTACACCTAGGTAATTACAATTAGGTAATTACAGGGTCTCATTTTTCTGTTGTGCATAAAAAGAAAAAACAAAATAACACTCTCCTAGTCTTACATTAGCCGTATTCAATGTGACATTCATTACCTAATGACTCCATCCCTACTCTGTCTAATTACTCTCCATCTGTATAACATAGCCATGAAATGTCATTATATATATTTACCCATGTATGTGGCCCGCGGTAGCTCTACGATTGAGCCCGCGATTCGAGAACGACCAACGCGGGTTAGAACCCACCGTGGGGTGCTAGAAAAGACATCCAGCCTTAATCCCCCGGCTCCAACCTTTCTGTGTTCACCCCCATGCATATGGAGACTAATTGTGCTATAGAAAACGGTGGTGTAGCTCCACGGATCAGAGCATGGAACACGATTGATGAATTCTCTCTCTCTCTCTCTCTCTCTCTCTCTCTCTCTCTCTCTCTCTCTCTCTCTCTCTCTCTCTCTCTCTCTCTCTCTCTCTCTCTCTCTCTCTCTCTCTCTCTCTCTCTCTCTCTCTCTCTCTTTATATTTAGATACAAGTGCGTGTTCAATTCTTCAGCGTACATGGCCAATGGGAATCACCTAAGAGATACTACGTCCAACATTCTATGATGGATTCTGTAAAAGATCTCTCTTTTCACCAGTGTCGTGTGGGGATATGAAGGAGAGATTGTTGTTGTTTTAGATTCTCCACCCATGAATGGGTGGAACGGGTCTTGGAGGACCCAAAGGGCGGTCGCCAGCCGGCACAGGCCCCAACCCCCCACTGTGGTGACCGGCCACAGCAGTAACCTCTCCAGTAAACAGCTTAAACTCTCTTGCCTGGACGAGGCGCGATCCCTCGACCTCACGAACGCGAGGCCAGCGTGTTACCACTGCACTAGCCAGGAGGCTTGAAGGAGAGAGCAATCACTTCCCTTGAGGTGTAATAACTCTCTTAACTCAGTAGCCTCATTGAGTGTCTTATCAAAAATAAGGGGGATCAGTAGCGTAATGGTATAATTACCAGATCGATTTCGGTAATTATGTCAACCCATCAACTCTAATAGGGAAAAAATCCATATAATGAAAAATGTTAATTCAAATCGTAATGAGAGTTCGGAAATATAATACGT
>JAXCGZ010019068.1:17500-25000 GCA_037179515.1 Halocaridina rubra
GTGTTCCTCTTACTTAATTAAGAAACTTCTTGTATGCTAAAACGTGTTCCTCTTACTTTAAGAAGTTTCCTCTATGATAAAGAGTGTTCCTCTTACTTAATCAAGAAATTTCCTGTATGATAAAGCGTGTTTCTTTTATTATTTGAAAAATTTCCTGTATGATAAAGCATGTTCTTCTTACTTAATTAAGAAATTTCCTGTATGCTAAAGCGTGTTCCTATTACTTAATTAAGATATTTCCTGTATGATAAAGCGTGTTCCTCTTACTTAATTAAGATTTTCCTGTATGCTAAAGCGTGTTCCTCTTATCTCTTTTCAGATATGCCTGATGATGTCCCTGAGATAAGAGGTGTTCAGTCTCATTATTCGACAGGCGATTACGTCGACATCACCTGCATTTCGCGTCGATCAAACCCACCTGCCTTGCTCTCTTTCACAGTCAATAATGAAATTGTAAGATGTGTCGATAATGGCCCGATTTCTTAAACAGTGTAAACCTAGGATACCATATTGTTAGTTAGCTAGACACACACAAATGGATTTCATAAACGCATCTGACGCGGTTCTGTGTATGGCTAGGATCCAATGTAGGATCCTAGGCCCGATTTCTTAAACAGTGTAAACCTAGGATACCATATTGTTAGTTAGCTAGACACACACAAATGGATTTCATAAACGCATCTGACGCGGTTCTGTGTATGGCTAGGATCCCGCAAGGGATCCTAGCCATACACAGAACCGCGTCAGATGTGTTTATGAAATCCATTTATGTGTGTCTAAATAACTAACAATATGGTATCCTAGGTTTACACTGTTTAAGAAATTGGGCCAATGTCTCATTTTTTATCACTGGATCTTTATGTAGTCTGTCTATTTTTACCCTCTGTAACCAGTCTGGATCTTTTGTTTGTAAGAGGTGGGAGTTGTTTTCGTCTAATATATTTTATAACTTTATTTTTTTTGTATCTGGTTTTATATTAAGATTGAGAAAAAACAAGTCAATTCAAAAGTTTATTTTTTTTCTATGTTGTGATGTTTCTGTGAGGGCTTTATTTAGGAATCATACTTCCATATATGTTTATGCAGTCACTTTGTATTTTGGTTGCGCATACAATGTGTGTGTGTGTGTGTATACATACATACATACATACATACATACATACATACATACATACATACATACATACATACATATATATATATATATATATATATATATATATATATATATATATATATATATATATATATATATATATATATATATATATAATGTGTCCTAGGTTCAAGTCCCGGTTGGTGTAAAAATTACCTATGTTTTCACATATGGTAATGTGGTTATTTGATTACTGTTCGTCCCTAATGGGATTGGGAATTGAATTAAATGCGAAAATGAAGCTAAGAGTGAGGTTGGGGGGAAACTGTAATATGAACAAAGTGGCATTCAGATGGTATGCGTTCATTCCTAGTCTAGCATATGAAGCCGTAAGGTTTGTTTCCCTTTTAAGACCTTATGTGGTGTAGTTGGTAGCGCCTTGACACAGTAATTATGTGTCCTAGGTCCAGGTCCCAGTCGGGGTAAAGATTATTCACGTTTTCACATATGGTTATGTGCTTATTTGATTATTGTTCTTCCCTAATGAGATTGAGAATTGAATTAAATGCAAAAACGAAGCTAAGAGTGAGGTTAGGGGGAAACTGTAATATGAACAAAGTGGCATTCAGAGAGAATGCGTTCATTCCTAGTATAGCAGATAAAGCTGTAAGGTTTGTTTCCCTTTTAAGACCTGTGGTATAGTTGGTAACGCAGGACGATTAGACGTAAGACAATTCGCCGTAAGACGAATCGCCGTACAGATATTTCGCCGCAAGGACATTTTGCCGTAAAGCACAGGGAGGATGAGTTTTAGAAATAAGTAGGGAAAAAAATAAAGAGTAGAAAAAAAAAGTTGAAAATGCAAAGTAATTAAAGGGCATAAAGTGTGTTTGTTTTGTGTCACGGACTCCCTCTTCAACCAAGGGCTAGGACGGTTGCCTTCTTGCGAAAGACTTGTTTTGGCAGATGTAATTGTTACCCTGAGTGCATGCCCAAATAAAGGGCATACATACACTATATTTTAAAGACAACATTTTGAGAGCGAAAAAGCATGTCAGTTCATTGCAATTGCACTCAAATAATGTTGTTGTTTTTTTCTCTCTTTTTACCTCTTTTATGAATACCAGAAATCTTTTCTTGGGTTTTTAATATGCTGTTTGTTCCGGTTTTACGTCACGGACTCCCTATTCTACCAAGGGCTAGGACGGTTCCCTTCTTGCGAAGGACTTGTTTTGGCAGATGTCATCATTACCCTGAGTGCATGCCCTTGCTAACCTCAGACCGGGCATGCACTCAGGGTAACGATTACATCTGCCAAAACAAGTCCTTCGCAAGAAGGCAACCGTCCTTGCCCTTGGTAGATAAAGGAGTCCGTGACGTAAAGCCGGAACAAACAACATATTAAAAACCCAAGAAAACATTGAAATTCGTAAAAAAAAAAAAAATATATATATATTTTAATATGCCAAAGAGAGATATTCGGTAGTAGGGAAAATGTCACTTGTGAATAAACGAGGAATTTCATAAACACTGAAATTTGGAAACTTGATATAAGAGTCTACTTAAGGAATTTTGTCTAAAAAGGGTTAAAGCCCTTTTTTCTTTGTAATTTTTAAATAAACTTATTAATTTTTAGAGGTTTAGGCTTTGGTGAGTTAGTAGTTTCATGAGCTATTATGCATGTATCATTCCTTACACCAGAAGATCCTTTCCCAATTACCCTGTGGATGGCCCAAGCAGGATGGTGGGGAGGAATTTTGACAGTCCAAATAACAATACTAATAGAATTTGCAATTAATTTTAAATTTCATAGCAAGTAATTTGTCGTATGACTTCCGGAGCGGAAACGGTTGGTCGAGGGCACGGATATTTTATTACAATGTTTGTAGAAAGTGCCAAGGAAATATATGACCGGAACCGTGAGACTTATGGACCTGGCATCGAGAAGGGCGAGAAAGGACAGGAAGTTAGCCATTTCCTAAACCACAACATACATAAACTTGTGTTTCGTACGAAGGAACCTGCCCAGGAGAAATGCCCAATAACTTCTCCCCGGAAGTAGGTGGGATTCCACTTTGAACCTGGCGCTGATTTGCTAGGATTAGTTCTGACTGATTTCATTGGAGAATTGGATGTTAAGCCACGCCCTGCCCCTGGGGGTATTTAAAGAGCCACCCAGGGCAGAGACAGTTAGTTAGATATTGCCAGGGGCACGAATAGATCATAGACTGTGATAGTCATAGGGTGGGGGCCATTGGGCCATCGGGCCATTGGGCCATTGGGCCATTTGAGGCACAGGGGCATTGAAGCGTCGGATGTGTTGTACTCTAGAATAAATATAAGTAAAGGAACTACTGCTTGTCCATTCTTACCTTGTACCCATCAGGTACCAATATTTATAAACCACGCTACCATAATTAAAGTAACTATAAACGTAGGAGGAAAAGCCCTACGGCAGTGGTGTCATTAGAAGGGGATAATCATAAAAGCCTTACGTCAGTGATGACAAGCGGCGAGATAACCCAGTCATCTTATAAAGTGTGAGTTCAAGTGGAAGTCCAAAACTCATACGTCAGTGGCGGCATACGGTGGAATAGCAATATCCACTACGTCAGTGGTGGCTTGCGGCGGAATAGCCAAAAGCCATACGTCAAATTAATAATAAAATATAGTGTATTTGACACTATATTTTATTATTAATTACTTGCTATGATATTTAAAATTAATTGCAAATTCTATTAGTATTGTTATTTATACATAACCACATAGATTGTAATGTTATCAACTGCAATATGACTGGGAGTGCCCATGTGCACATGTCCCCATGTACAGTTATCTGAATAAATAAATAAAAAATAAACATTATCCCCAAGGAACTAAGTGGAATGATAGAGGTATATTAGTTTCTTAAGAATGTGTTCTTTGACTCGGCCACCCCCTTACAACTTGTAAGGGGGTGGTCAAATCGAAGCATTATATATATATATATATATATATATATATATATATATATATATATATATATATATATATATATATATATATATATATATATATATATATATACATATATATACATATATATATATATATATATATATATATATATATATATATATATATATATATATATATATATTCTTTTGTGTATGTATGTATGTATGTATGTATGTATGTATGTATGCATATATGTAATATGCATAGACATCTCAAAGTCCTATTAAGTAATCCTTTAACCTCTTTAGACGTTCTCTCACTTCCAGGCCACTGACGGTTGGCTGGAACCTCAGAGAAACCGCTTAGAAGACGAAGGTTTGACGACCTCATCCCTCCGCCTTCATCTGACATTGACTCCCAGACTCCTGAAGGATGGACAAGCCGTAGTGAGATGTAAATCACTGATTCCAGGGGCATACGAAAAGGTGTCTGAAGAATTGCTCATGACCTCCAGACCTTATCAAGCCTCTGTGCTGGACGGTGCTACTGCAGGTAATGCTAGTACTTAAAAAAAAAAAATAATAATAATAATAATTAAAAAAATAAATAAATAAAAAAATAAAATATATATATATATATATATATATATATATATATATATATATATATATATATATATATATATATATATATATATATATATATATATATATATATATATATATAGAGAGAGAGAGAGAGAGAGAGAGAGAGAGAGAGAGAGAGAGAGAGAGAGAGAGAGAGAGATCTTATATCAGCTGCTAAAACTTTTGAAAAGAAAAAAAAATGTCTTATATCTACAACACCCTCTTCTTGATACGGTATGTGCAAGATTCAACAACCTTTCAGAACGCCATCTGGAAATTAATATATAAACTTATTTAAACAAAGACGAAGATACTTGATATCTGCCGTTCCAAGAGGAAAGGTAAAAATAGTCAGTTTTTCTTTCAGTGTTAGAGTGGCGATCTGTAAAAAATATAAAACTTGGCTCAATGGCGCTTGAAATTTTCATCTGCTGAAGTCATACGAAGACACACTAATACAGCCACCCACTTTAAAATCTACTCTCTCTCTCTCTCTCTCTCTCTCTCTCTCTCTCTCTCTCTCTCTCTCTCTCTCTCTCTCTCTCTCTCTCTCTCTCTCTCTCTCTCTCTCCCTTTTATTACACAACTAATTGGATTTCTGACGTTATTGGTGTTTATAGACCGTACTCTCCTCTCCACAATCCAAAGTGTTGCTAATTTCTGTTCCCTATATCACACACCATAATATTTCTGCACCTGCTGGCATCACTATATATATATATATATATATATATATATATATATATATATATATATATATATATATATATATATATATATATACTAATGGAGGGCAATATAGCAAGATATATTTCCCATATCTCTAGTCTCTAGGTGGTTCTTTTTATGACGTGCAGTGAATATGTATGTAACATTCTTACTCTCCTAATTCTGTGTGTGTGTGTATGTGTATATATATATATATATATATATATATATATATATATATATAATATATATATATATATATATATATATATATATATATATATAAAGGGGGTCCATCAGTGAAGCAATTCAAGTATCCCTATATTTCGGGTACTCATCAGTCACGGTCTGAGGTTAGCAAGGGCATGCACTCAGGGTAACGACTACATCTGTCAAAACAAGTCCTTCGCAAGAAAGAAATCGTCCTAGCCCTTGGTAGAAAAGGGAGTCCGTGACGTAGAACCGGAACAATTAGATCCCTTCTCAAGCACAATATAACGATGATCCGGTCTTACGTCAGGCACTCCCTTTTCTAGTAAATGCCAGGACGGTGCCACCTTTCAAAGGACTTTGATTTCGGCACTATGCGGCCTTTATTTCATGTGGATGCCTTTTCTAACCTCAAACCAAGGTGAGTCTCGAACCGACGATTTAACGAATCGAAGTCGCATGCAATACCACTTGGCCACGGCGGTCACTTAAGAACCATAGGGTTATACTTTCATATATTGTTTCACTGATGCTTTTCCTTATGACATGACGCAATATGTTATGAGTTTTCTTTTTCCAGGTTGCTCTACATCAGGTGTGCATATGATCTGCATCGTAGCACTATTGCCATTCCAGCTCCTGAGATGGACCGTGAGTCGGTCCAACCTCTGAAATATCGCTGGACTGGACCACGCATTACCAGCAGTAGAACAGTCATCGTTTTTCATTTATATCTTCATTATTATTAGTTTTGAAACTATTGTGATTCATACTCTAAAAGTCTAAATTCAACGCCAACCTCGCCTACAGTTGCTATCTAAAAATGCCGCCACGCCCCCTTCACACGTGATCACGAGACCATGTGATTGGCTGAGAGTTTTGCGCTGTCACCGGAAACTCAAGCATAGATGGGTTATATTATACTTTCTTGTAAACTGAGCATTGGATAATAGGAGAATTCTTTATTTTCTTTGTTTAATAAAAGAGAATGTTTTTTTTTATGAGTGTGACACCGGGACAGGCAAAACTGCCCTCATCAATAAAGGCCCGGGCACGAGAAAACAACAAGTGAAGGGCAAGAAAAAGGTTATATCAGAGTTAGAAAATAGTGGAAATGTTTTGTTGAAATATATATATATATATATATATATATATATATATATATATATATATATATATATATATATATATATATATATATATATATATATATATATATATATGAAATTTTTCTCCTTTTTACAAGTTATATATTTGTGCAAATAGTCAGAACTGACCAACTATTTTTTTTTCTATATGCATATGCGTTTTGTCAACTTAAAATGTTGTATAGAATATGACGTAATCCAAAAAGAAAAAATCAATTTAAAGAAAAAAAAACATAACATATTTGAATAAAAAAAATAAGCATTAATTAAAGATTAGGGGCAAATGAACGTAAGTGGTACATACGAAAATTGCGCAAAACATGCCCAAAAAATTATAACCAATATGTCAATTACACTAACAATGTACACTAAATTACACTAATAATGTACACTGTCTATATATATGAGTAAGACAGATAATACTTCATATATAATCAGTCATAGACTGCCTAACCAAACCTAGCCTAACCTAACTCAACCTAACCTAACCAATCGCAACCTAACACAATCCACTTCAACCTAATCTAACCTATAATAACGTAACCATTTACAGGGTTATTTCACATTTCATGGGGTTCTGGGGTCACTCATCTTTAGAAGATCTACAACAATGAAATACGAACATATATATATATATATATATATATATATATATATATATATATATATATATATATATATATATATATATATATATGAGTGATGTTGTAATACCTCATCCGTATGAAATTATTTATTTGTACAGAGTAAAATTAACTACGTTTTTGTGCAATTG
>JAXCGZ010019068.1:30000-40000 GCA_037179515.1 Halocaridina rubra
AAACTCAAACAGACATTATGACGTTCAGGAGCATAATCTAACAGATATTACTACGAATAAAGGGGATAAATGACGTTCAGGAGCAAAATCAAACTGACATTAAGCACGAATAAAGGGGATAAACAACGGTCAGGAGCAAAATCACACAGACATTAGTTCAAATAAAGGAGATAAACGACGTTCAGGAGCAAATTAAAAAGACATTAGCACGAATAAAGGGGATAAACACCGTTCAGGAGCAAAATCAAACATACATCAGTACGAATAAAGGCGACAAACGACGTTCAGATGCAAAATTAAACAGGTATTAGCACAAAAAAGGGGATAAACGACATTCAGGAGCAAATTAAAAAGACATTAGCACGAATAAAGGGGATAAACGAAGCTCAGGAGCAAAACCCCCCCCCCAAAAAAAAAACATTAACACGAATAAAGGGAATAAGCGACGTTCAGGAGCAACTGTCCAGGACAGTTCTATGTTAAGTCTTCCTTTAGTTACGGTTCTTTTTCTATGCTTACATCAACACCGAATATTCTTGGTTAAACATTTATTACCCCTTCACATCCGACAAGTCACAATCCTCCCAACGCTGTTTCTCTATACTTGTGTTCTTTGTGCTCAGGCCCGTTGAGGGCCGTTTTTTTTTTTTTTTTTGCCCGTCCTGGTGTTACAATCATTAAAGATATCAAATATACATTAGCACGAATAAATGGGGTAAACGACGTTCAGGAGCAAAATCATACAGACATTAACACGAATAAATGGAATAAATGACGTTCAGGGTCAAAATCATACAGACAATAACACAAATAAATGGAATAAATGACGTTCAGGGTCAAAATCATACAGACAATAACACAAATAAATGGAATAAATGACGTTCAGGAGCAAAATCAAACAGACTTTAGCACGAATAAAGGAGATAAACAACGTTCAGAAGCAAAATCAAACAGATAGTAGCACGAATAAATGAGATATACAACGTTCAGAAGAAAAATCAAACAGATAGTAGCACGAATAAATGAGATATACAACGTTCAGAAGAAAAATCAAACAGATAGTAGCACGAAAAAAGGGGATAAACGACGTTCAGGAGCCAAATCATACGGACATTAGCGCGAATTAAGGGGATAAACGATGTTTCAGGAGCAAAATCAAACAGACTTTAGCACGAATAAAGGGGATAAATGAAGTTCAGGCTCAACTTCAAACAGACATTAGCACGAATAAAGGGGATAAACGACATTCAGATTCGAAGTCAAACAGACGTTAGCATGAATAAAGGCGACAAGCGACGTTCAGATACAAAATCACACAATTATTAGCACGAAAAAAGGGGGATAAACGACATTCAGGAGCAAATTAAAAGGATACTAGCACGAACAAAAGGGATAAACAATGTTCGGAAGCAATATAAGACTGACAATAGCACAAATATATGGGATAAACGACATTCAGGAGCAATATCAAACAGACGTTAGCACGAGTGAAGGAGATAAACAAAGTTCAGAAGCAAACTCAAACAGATATTAGCACGAATAAAGGGGATAAATGACGTTCAGGAACAAAATCAAATAGATATTACCACGAATAAAGGGGATAAACGACGTTCAGGAACAAATAAAAAAGACATTAGCACGAATAAAGGAGATAAATGACGTTCAGGAGCAAAATCAAACTGACATTAAGCACGAATAAAGGGGATAAACGACGTTCAGGAGCAAAATCAAAGACTTTAGCACGAATAAAGGAGATAAATGACGTTCAGGAGAAAAATCAAACGGACATTTGCACGAATAAAGGGGATAAACTACGTACAGGCTTAAAGTCAAACAGACATTTGCACGAATAAAGGGGATAAACGACATTTGGGAGCAAAATCAAACAGACATTTGCACGAATAAAGGGGATAAACGACGTTCAGGAGCAAATAAAAAAGGCATTAGCATGAATAAATGGGTTAAACAACGGTCAAGAGCAAAATCAATAGACATTAGCACGATTAAAGGAGATAAATGACGTTCAGGAGCAAAATGAAACGGACATTAGCACGAATAAAGGGGATAAACGACGTTCAGGAGCAAAATCAAAAGACTTTAGCACGAATAAAGGGGATAAACGACGTTCAGGGGCAAAATCACACAGAGATTTGCATGAATAAAGGAGATAAATGACATTCAGGAGCAAAATCAAACAGACTTTAGCACGAATAAAGGAGATAAAGAACGTTTAGGCTCGAAATTAAACAGACATTAGCACGAATAAAGAAGATAAGCGACGTTCAGGAGCAAATCAAACAGGGATTATCACGAATTAACGGGAAAAACGACGCTAAAAATAAAAGTCAAAGAGACATAAGCAAAAATAAGCGGAATTGACAATATTCAGGCTCAAATCAGACAGACAGACAAAAGCACATATAAATGTTAAGAAAATTCAGATTAATAATCAAACAGACGGATGAAAAATTGAGACTCAAAATCAAACAAACATGGTCACAGTTATTCCGGAAAAAGTTCAGACTCAAATTCAAACAGACAAAAACATATCTTAATCTTAAGTCAGAGAAATAAGAAGCATATCTTGTTTCTTAAATAAGAGAAATAAGAAGTATATCTTATATCTTAAATAAGAGAAACAAAATTATACATTTCTATTTTATACACAATGGCGGCAATCCCCTTTGTAAGGAGGGTGGCCGAGCCAAGGAACACACATTCTCCAAAATTCAAAGTCTCAGTCACTCCTCTTAGTTCCTTGGGGATAAAAGCTACAAATCCTTTTTTTTCATTATTTCTTTCTCTTATGTCAAAGGAAAGCGCCTCAGGCAAGAGAGTTTAAGCTGTTTACTGGGGAGGTTACTGCTGTGGCTAGGCAAAACAGTGGGGGGTTGGGGTTGTGCCGACTGGCGACCGCCCTATGGGTCTTCCATGACCCGTTCTACCCATCCGTGGGTGGAGAATCTAAAAAAAAAATAATAATAAGTGTGGAATAGAGAAAATTCAAATAAAAAATCACACGCATAAAAGATAAAAATTATGTCCAGACTCAAAATCATAGAAACATGTCGACAATAAGCAAAGTAAAATAAAGAGACGCATGAATAAATGGAAAAAAGAATTATCCATGA
The DNA here is from genome assembly GCA_037179515.1 of Halocaridina rubra. Lineage (NCBI taxonomy): Eukaryota > Metazoa > Arthropoda > Malacostraca > Decapoda > Atyidae > Halocaridina > Halocaridina rubra. The sequence continues at coordinate 33,132 of JAXCGZ010019068.1, forward strand.
TATTATTCAAGATGTCATATGCATAAACAAACGGGAAGAAAATAAGTCCACAATATGCATACGTAATTTATTTCTGTAGATGTCAGGACTTACGACAGAAGATCTTTACCCACTTACTCTGTGGATGACCACAGCAGGGTGAAGGTGCTGGGGAGTTGTAGGAGCCCTTTATCCCCTAGGAGCCAAGAAAAGCAGTCGATGTATATTAGCTTTTGGAGAATCAATGCGGTTTGACACGGCCACCCCCTTATAAGGGCAATAGCGGCCATTTTATGCGTATGTATGTATGCATGTAGTAATCCTGTTTGAGTTACGAATATTACAATAAACTTAAACACGAATGACATGCAGAAATGTTTTTTTTTTCTTTACACCAGGATGGGCCAAAAAAAAAAAAAAAAAACTGCCCTCATCGGGCCTGGCCACGAAGAAAGCATAAAGTAAAGAGAAGCAGAGATGAGGAGTGTTGTGATTTGTCAGATGTTAAGGGATAATAAGAGATGTGTAAAGAATATCCAGAAATATTCGGTGTTGATGGAGGCATAGAAAAAGGTGTACAGTAAGCCTTAACAACATACAAAATGAATAAATAACCACAATGACTAATAGTAGTAGTCCCCGTGGCTCAAACGGTAGCGTCTGTGACTCTGAGGCGTCAGGTCGAGGGTTCACGCCTCGTCATGGTCTGAGGTTAGCAAGGGCATGCACTCAGGGTAAGGATTACATCTGCCAAAACAAGTCCTTCGCAAGAAGGCAACCGTCCTAGCCCTTGGTTGAAAAGGGAGTCCGTGATGTAAAACCGGAACAACAACAACCACAATGACTAATAGTATCATTAGTGTTTGGCTGTTATATGCATAAATATACATTGGCTACAATCCGCTCTGTAAGGGAATGGCCGAGTCAAAGCAAACATTCACCAGAAGATAATATACCTCAAGCACTCCCATTATCTCCTTGGGGAGATAGGGAGGCAACAATTCCCCACCATCCTACTTGGATCATCCACAGGGTACGTGGTTAAAGTCCTTCTGCCGTGGTTATACATCTGATAAGTAAACAGAATGTCTGACTTAGGAAGGCAATAGCTATTTTCCAGTAGCAACGTAGATTACGAAGTCCATATTTTGTGAAATGAGAATAAAACCGTGATAATAATAATAATAATAATAATAATAGTAATAATAATAATAATAATAATAATAATAATAATAATAATAATAATAATAATAATAATAATAATAATAATAACAATAACAATAATAATAATAGTAATAATAATAATAATAATAATAATAATAATAATAATAATAATAATAATAATAATAATAATAATAATAATCTATCTATCTATATACATGAATAATTTTCCCCTTATAAGGGGGGTGGCTGAGTCAAGGCAAAATACTCTGACTCTTTGAGAAGATAAAATATAGAGGAGGGGATTCCCAGTCCCTTCGCTCCGCCCAATTTAGTAGACTCCTACGACACGCAGGGGAACGCGGAGGAAGTATTCTAGCCCCCCTCCCTCAAAGGGAAATAATAATAATAATAATAATAATAATAATAATAATAATAATAATAATAATAATAATAATAATAATAATAATAATAATAATAATAATAATAATAATAATAATAATTATTATTATTATTATTATAATAATAATAATATAATCTTTATATTTCTTTTTATATTTCAGGTGCAAACAATGGCCGATTTTTAGTCTTTTTGTTCTTAAGACAGAGCTCATGGGGTAGTTGGTTCCACCAATGGCCTGCATTTCTCTTGCTATACTTAATATCCCTGTTGAGTTGGCAGACTTAGAAAACAAATATGACACAACTTTTCCTTTCATATTCTCGACTTATGTCACCGTGGCTCAAGCGGTAGCGTCTGTGACTCTGAGGCGTCAGGTCGAGGGTTCGCGCCCCGTCACGGACTAAGGTTAGTAAGGGCATACACTCAGGGTAACGATTACATCTGCCAAAACAAGTCCTTCGCAAGAAGGCAACCGTCCTAGCCCTTAGTAGAAAATGGAGTCCGTGACGTAAAACCGAATCCATCCATCCATTCTTGACTTATGTACCCATGAAATGAGGCAGACTCGAACTTGTAGCACCGTTCCATGTGTCACAGCCAATTCCTGTTCTAGTGGGGATGAACACAGACATATTGGAGTTGAAGAATTAAGGCTGGATGCCCTTACTAACTCCCCGCTGTGAGCTCAAGCCCTTGTTAGTCACTTCCCGACTCTCGCGCTCTACCAATGCAATATATGTTCTATGGCAGGGGTCGGCAACCTACGGCACGCGTGCCATACTTGGCACGACAAGCAATTTCCAATGGCACTCAGCCGCATCACGCGTAAGTTCTCAAAATTTTAACAAAGTATTCTTTGGGTCAAAACATGTCATTTCCTTGATTCTTTCTACTTTGTAGCAATTATTGTATATATTACTGTATAAAATATATTGTATAACAAGTATATTGACTTTGACTTATATAAAAAATACGTATGCTGTTGACACACTGAATGATTTAAAACTCAAAGTCGGCACATAGTTAGCAAAAGGTTGCCGACCCCTGTTCTATGGTACAGGAGAAGAAAACTATAACTTATCTAGTCTATGTGAAAATGCATTGTCATCGAGGAAAATTCTTAGTGCTGATAAGTAAAGCTCAAACAAATGAAAATTCAGTGGCAGGTATTGTTCATTGATGGGATTATATGTGGAGATGTGACCTACATCTCTGGCTAGTACAGTGGTAACGCGCTGGCTTCGCATTCACGAGGTCGAGAGATCAGTTCCCGTCCAAGACCGAGAGTTTAAGCTGTTTACTGGCAGGTTACTGCTGTGACTGGGCACCACAGTGGGAGGTTGGGGCTTGCCCCGGCTGATGAATACTCATTGTATAATGAAAATAAAGGATTATTATTATTATTATTATTATTATTATTATTATTATTATTATTATTATTATTATTATTATTATTATTATTATTATTATTATTATTATTATTATTATTATTATTATTATTATTATTATTATTATTATTATTAAAAGGGATTCATTTTCATGAAAGGATGAAACAGACTTGCCAAGTATACACAGTTGAAATATGCAAAGCGATATCCCCAACTGGAGGTCCCGACTTTTCAGTGTGGTTAGTACAGCTAAAAGTTAAAAGTATCATATGAAATGCAGAGGCAAGGGACAGCGATAGCACTGGATCCCAAAAATATACCTCCTACATAGCCGGGACCTAAGCATCCTCTAAATTCACGTGGACCCAATGATCTCCACACACTGACTGAATAATCAGGATATCTCTGACCGTCCAATTACTTGCCCAAGTTAATCGGTGACAATATGAGAAAGTTTATCATGAAAAAAAGGCATAAATAGCAAAGTTATTACATATGCAAGGCTGGTCCCAAATTCAACTCCTTTATGTAGCTTGGATAGCCGCCTAACTGTCATATGCAGCGCTGAATGCCACTCAGGATGTTCCGAGATTAACTCCTCCCAAAAGCTGTATGAGTACAGTTCTATTTCACAAGATCCACCTATAGCCTATTAGTAGAACGCTCGACTCGGGAGGAGACGGACCTGCGTTAGAGTCCATGCCGGGACGAGAGAAAGTACATCCAGCCTTATTTCCTTAGCATGAGTCCAACTGTGTCCATGCCAAATGGGAACTATTAGTGACACATAAAACAAAAACAAAAAATTGCTAAGTCTTTCCTGCTGTCATATACAGAAGGTCCCGAATTCACTTCTTCCCAAAAGTTGTATGTATAGCATCACTCTGTCAGTCACTTTAGATTAAAAAGGTGAGTTTACTGTCTTGCCAACTGTCAAAAGCAACACTACCTGCCACCTGTTGATATAGGTTCTTAAAGGAAACACTCGTTTCTGGCCTTAAAGTCTATTACGAGTAAAATTATATGGATATATATATATATATATATATATATATATATATATATATATATATATATATATATATATATATATATATATATATATATATATATATATATATATATATATATATATATATATATATATATATATATATATATATATATATATATATATATATATATATATATATATATGTGTGTGTGTGTGTGTGTGTGTGTGTGTGTGTGTGTGTGTGTGTGTGTGTGTGCTTGTGTGTGTGCGTGTATATCTATATCTATATATATATATATATATATATATATATATATATATATATATATATATATATATATATATATATATATATATATATATATATATATATATATATATATACACACACACACACACAAGAGACTATGCATTATATTTACAAAAGACTATACACCTGGACAAAATGAAGAGACAATAGACTTGTGTGACTAACAGGGCACGAGGCTGATGCACGACTGAAAGGGTATGAGGCTGCTACATGACTGACAGGGTATGAGGCTGATGCACGACTAACAAGGCGTGAGGTTGACACGCGACTAACAGGGCACAAAACTGATGCTCGACTAACAAGGCACGAGGCTGATGCATAACTAACAGGGTATGAGGCTGATACACGACGAACAGGGTATGAAGCTGATACACGACTAACAGGGCACAAAGCTGATGTTCGACTAACAAGGCACGAGGCTGATGCACAACTAACAAGGTATGAGGCTGATACACGACGAACAGGTTATGAAGCTGAAGCACGACTATGGCTGATACTCGACTAGCAGGGTCTGTGGATGATATGTAGCAAACCATATTGTATTGCCTTAATCATGAAGAAAACTTATCATTCACTGTTCTCCACAAGCCACCCCATTCACTGACTGGCTTGTTCATAATACTATATAGCGTTCCAAGGCTCCAATAGCGGAACTGGTCGTCAGTTATCAGTAAAATGTCCCAGCTAACACCTGAGCTGGCAATAATGGAATATAAGACCTACTACATAATAATATATCAACACCACCCAACAGGTAACGTGTTCAAATCTCCAAAATTTGCATACGAAAAGCTCTTTTCGCCAGAGCTATCATGGATCAAACAGGAGCCTTAATCCCTCAACTTCACTATATCGAAAAGGAACTGACTGGGACACATACAACGGTGCACAAGAGCTAGTACCTACTCTTCTTCTTCTTCTTCTTAGTCAACAACTTTTCCCACTTTTATGTAGGGTCGATGTTTCTGACCAGTGTTCTCCATATGTTCCTGTCCCATACCTCATCACCCAAATAGAGCTAGTGCTTACAATGATGTGAGATCTACATTACCTCAGTTCTCATGGCGTAATAAAGAAATACAGAATCTCAGTGGTAAAAGTTTTGTTACAGTTGAAATCTTGGTATTCCCAATGCGGTGGTCGTCCCTGCAGCTGTAACCACCAAGGCCAAATTGCATTCACTGTTGCCCTTGAGAGTGAAGCTGTTAATAGCGATGACGAGGCGCCTTTGAACATTTCCTAATTTTTTGCTTTTGTGTGGAAGGATGAATAAAAGGAAGAAGCAACGGGCGGTATAATATTTGATGTTGCTAGCAAGATGGTAAACATTTTAGAAAATATTTTTTCTACTTTTTTGACGAATGAATAATACGGTAAGAAGTAAAAAAAAAAATTCTAGTCTATGAAACAAATGTCTGCATATGTGTGCATTTATATATATATATATATATATATATATATATATATATATATATATATATATATATATATATATATATATATATATATATACATATATATATATACATATATATATATATATATATATATATATATATATATATATATATATATATATATATACATATATATATATATATATATATATATATATATATATATATATATATATATATATATATATATATATATATATATATATATATATATATATATATATATATATATATATATATATATATATATATATATATATATATATATATATATATATATATATATATATAGAAATAGATAGATAGATAGATAGATAGATGGATAGATTAGATAGATTAGATAGATGGATAGATAGACAGATAGATAGATAATTGCGTGTGTATCAGAGTAAATAAAAATATGTAAAATATCGTATAACTTTCAAATCATGACGACTAGAGTAAGGCAGTTTAAAAAAAAAAAAAAAAAAAAAAAAAGAGTTCATAGTATGTGATCAAACTTAAACTTGAGCAATTTGACCCCGATAAGAAAAGTTCACTTGCGTCATTGATCACCACAAAAATAAGGAAAGAAGTTACGACACTATATATGTTCTCTCATACATAAAAGGAAATCCTCAATATACATACATACATACATACATACATACATATACATATATACACAGAACCGCGTCAGATGCGTTTATGAAATCCATTTGTATGTGTCTAGCTAACTAACAATATGGTATCCTAGGTTTACTCTATTTAAGAAATCGAGCCTAGGAGCCCTTATTGGATCTTAGCCATACACAGAACCGCGTCAGATGCGTTTATGAAATCCATTTGTGTGTGTCTAGCTAACTAACAATATGGCATCCTAGGTTTACTCTATTTAAGAAATCGAGCCTAGGAGCCCTTATTGGATCTTAGCCATACACAGAACCGCGTCAGGTGCGTTTATGAAATCCATTTGTGTGTGTCTAGCTAGCTAACAATATGGTATCCTAGGTTTACTCTATTTACGAAATCGAGCCCAGGAGCCCTTATTGGATCTTAGCCATACACAGAACCGCGTCAGATGCGTTTATGAAATCCATTTGTGTGTGTCTAGCTAACTAACAATATGGTATCCTAGGTTTACACTGTTTAAGAAATCGAGCCTAGGAGCCCTTACGGGATCCTAGCCCTACACAGA
>JAXCGZ010019068.1:45000-55000 GCA_037179515.1 Halocaridina rubra
AGCAGAAATTAGGAAACTAATCTACACGACTATCCTTATACCAACATTAACCTATGGAGTTGAAACTTGGACATTGACTACAACAGACATGAGTAGATTAGTAGCTGCAGATATGAAACCTATCAGACTTATACTCATTAAAACACGAATGGCTAGAGTAAGGAATGAAGAATTTAGAAGAAGACTAGGAGTGGTATCATTGGAAAAAAAAAATTGAGCAAGCTGAGGTGGCTGGGACATGTATAGAGAATGGAGGAGGCAAGAATTCCAAAACTAGCTTTCAAATGGACACCAGACGGAAGAAGGCCCACAGGCCGCCCACGAAAAAGATGGAGGGATAGGATACAGGAAATCCTAACAAAATATAGAATGGAAAGACTGAATAGATTGGAGGAGGAGGATATCTTCCGGGACAGAGCGGAATGGAGATGTTCCGCACTGACAGGCTAAAAAGCCTACCTGTGTGAGGAAAGAAAGATATATATATATATATATATATATATATATATATATATATATATATATATATATATATATATATATATATATATATATATATATGTATATATATATATATATATATATATATATATATATATATATATATATATATATATATATATATGTAAACTGGTTTTACGTCACGGACTCCCTTATCAACCAAGGGCTAGGACGGTTGCCTTCTTGCGAAGGACTTGTTTTGGCAGATGTAATCCTTACGCTGAGTGCATGCCTTTGCTAACCTCAGACCGTGGCGGGGCGCGAACCCTCGACCTGACGCCTCAGAGTCGGAGACGCTACCGACTGAGCCACGGCGACTACTTATATATATATATATATATATATATATATATATATATATATATATATATATATATATATATATATATATATATATGTATATATATATATATATATATATATATATATATATATATATATATATATATATATATATATATATATATATATATATATATATATATATATATATATATATATATATATATATATATATATATATATATATATATATATATATATATATATACATATATATATATATATATATATATATATATATATATATATATATATATATATATATATATATATATATATATATATATATATATATATATATATATATATATATATATATATATATATATATATATATATATATATATATATATCTGTGTGTGTGTGTGTGTGTGTGTGTGTGTGTGCATGGATGCAAGATAATGCGACTCTTTTTTATCACTGTCTATCATTAGATAAAAATTGTATGTCTTTTTGTCATAATGTTGGAGCTTTACAACGTTATCTTAATATCTATATGATTTTTATCAAGGTATTATAAATCACTGAATTTTATACTATCTATTGTTATTATTATTATTATCATTATTAATATTTTTTTTTTTTTTTTAACCTAGACTGTCATAATTACTGTATGGCTTTGGGTCATCCGCAGCTTAGGTGGGTAAGGATCTTCAACAGTGAAGGTTCCCCCACCGCTTCAACACAGCAATCCCCCCCCCCACATCCATGCTTGCCAGTTTACTGTACCTGCAAGTGCAAAAAATCCTTTTGGCTCGTGTCATCTATATACAATCTTTCTCCATTTATTCCTATACCTCTTTCTAATCAAATAAAGAGATTGTTGGAGTGTTCTTCCCCTTCTCCGAGTCTGTGACGGAGGAATGAATCTATTACGAGGCACTAACGATGCCACCAGCCGCCCTTTGCGATACTACAGCTGAAGGTTTTTGAACTTAAATAGGTCTGTCCAGGACGGTTCGATGTTAAGTGTTACTTCCGTTACGGTTCTTTTTTTATGCCTACTTCAACACTGAATATTCTTGGATATTCATTACACATCTTTTATTATCCCTTCACATCTGACAAGTCATTACACTCTCCATCTCTGTTTCTCTTTACTTTAGGTATTCTTGGTGTCCAGGCCTGATGAGGGCTGTTTTATTTTACTATTTTTTTGGCCCGTCCTGGTGCCACAATCATAAAAAAAAAAGTTAAATAGCATAACCCATTGGCGAGGCGGATTAATGACGCAACACAATAAAACTGAAAGCATGACATTATAAGCAGTTGTTTGATCATTTTAATTTGTATGATTGAATGCGTTGCTCAATCTGCTTGTAATAAAAGTGCTGTAATAATTATATATATATATATATATATATATATATATATATATATATATATATATATATATAGAGAGAGAGAGAGAGAGAGAGAGAGAGAGAGAGAGAGAGAGAGAGAGAGACTTCAAATTTCCATTTATTATTAAAGCATCACTTCAGCTTCATCCTGTGGCAAACCTCTCACATTCCATTTTGAGTGTGTCCCAATGGGGAAAGGTTGTCACGGATAGTCATTCAATATTTTCGACACGTTAAGAGGAGGAAGAGGAAGGAGAGGGTAGGGGGACCAAGCCAGGGAGGGTCTTGAGGAGCTCCAATGGAGCTATCCTTGAGCAGTGTGGACAGATACTCTCATCATCATACGACAGAGGAAGCCACTGGGTGGTTCCCTAGAGACACTCACTGAGACAAGACATGATTTCCAAAGATTTACTGATGAGGCTTAGGAAATATTTTGTGTGTGTGTGTGCGTGTATATAATATATATATATATATATATATATATATATATATATATATATATATATATATATATATATATATATATATATATATATATATATATATATATATATATATATATATATATATATTATGAGCGTGACACCGGGACAGGCAAGAAAATTTCCCTCATTAATAAAGGCCCGGGTAAGAAGAAAACAATTAAACGAAAAAAGAGTAGAAGGTTAAGGACAAGGCAGAGATCAGGTAATGATACACAATAGGAAAAGAACAGACTGAAAGAATAGTCGAAGTACCTAGAGATATGGCAGGATTAGGCCCTGCGATGACGATAGATCCATTTTCTAAAAGAAGAGAGGTTATATGAATTTATTTTGTTATATATATAGATATAGCACAATAAAGAGGTAGGAAAACTGTATATAAATATCATTTTGGAAGAAGTCAAAGAAAATAAACATGCTGACAAACCTAACTCTTGAAGGGAGACATATGACATTGAGAGGGAACTGCTTATTCGCATAATACACACCGCTATAAAATGAACAAAAATCTTTATGTCTATGCAGGGTTATATATTAACAGTGTCCAAGGAACAAGTAAATTAGAAGAAATGTGTTTTACTGACCTGTTCAATCCCATTCCATAGTATTAAGCTGAACTCAGTGAACTGTGGTGGACGGGTGTGAGGGGAGTTGCCATTTGATAAAGCGGTGGGGGTAAGCCAGCTGCGGCTGTCGGGCCTCATTGTAGAATATCCTTGCCCACCTACCATGTGGGTGACCCAAGCAGGGTGGAAGGAAGGGAGACTTGGCAACCCTCTATCCCCAAGGAGCTGAGAGGAGTGGTTGAGGTGTGTATGTGGATCATGGTGAATGCGCGTTTCTTGCCTCGGTCACCCCCCTTAAAAGGGGGAATGAGGCTTGTGTCTATGTATTTATGTATGTATGTATGTATGTATGTTACTGGATAACTTAAAAGACTTTATACTGTCCAGGGGTTTGGGAACACCATACCATCACTAAATACTGAAGCAAAAACAAGTTGGGAGTTTTCGAAAGGTAAAAATAATTTAATGTAAAGTTCATCAGGATTTTTTTTTCTAATAAAACTACCATTAATTCTAGTTTGTGATATAATTAGGTGTCTTGAATGGTGACCATGCCAGAGTGAATTGGAAGTGACCTAGTTACACTATACGCCTAAAATAAATGATTAAGGGGAGCATACTTAGCAAAAACATATACAAAAAAAAAAAATAGATAATTAAAGTTTACTCTTTCCGGAATGAAATTAGACACAGAACTGAATAAATTTCATAACTGCTATTTTTATGTGTGTGTGTGTGTGTGTGTATATATATATATATATATATATATATATATATATATATATATATATATATATATATATATATATATATATATATATATATATATATATATATATATATATATATACATACATACATATAGTATATATATATATATATATATATATATATATATATATATATATATATATATATATATATATATATATATATAGAGAGAGAGAGAGAGAGAGAGAGAGAGAGAGAGAGAGAGAGAGAGAGAGAGAGAGAGAGAGAGAGAGAGAGAGAGAGAGAGAGATTCACACTTAGAAAGATTTAAATATAAACAGCAGATGCTCAAAAACTTCTCCCTCCACCTGGCCTCATCATGAGCTTTATTAGAGAGCTTACATAGAAATATAGTGAAGAAACTTCTTTAACAGAACAACATAAAAAGCATAAAACTACCAAATTATACTTTTTCATATTAAAAAGTGTTAACATATGTATTAGAGGTCAAATTGTTGAAATCAATTAAACTCATTAAGAAAGTTTTCTTTTTATAAAAGAATTGGCTATAAACATTGCGTTACTTGAGAGCTGTTAAAATAAGGTTATGTCCATTATGAAAGCAGTCAAAAAATAATTGAATAAAATAAAAAGAACATTTTAAATAGTGACATTTTGTCAATCAACATTACAAATATAAAATTACTTAAATACCTTGTCCATAAAAAAAATATATATATATTTCATGGCAGTTTCGATTTCAATTTTTCTTTGATGATATGAAGGTAATTTGGATCAATGATATATAATCCTACACTAATGTTAATATTATTATCTTATTCTATACATACACTTTATATAAGATATTTCTGCAAATTGTGTACATTTATAGCACTCTGTACATTTATAGCATTATGTACATTTATAGCACAGTTTTATGCATTTGTTTGTACATTATATATACACTTTATAAGAGATTTCTGCAAATTGTGTACATTTATAGCAATGTGTACATATATAGCATTGTGTACATTTATAGCACTGCTTTGTGCATTTGTTTGACACTATATATATTGTTTTATTCTAAGTCCTGGTGACTTGCCATTCTACCCAATATAAAATTTCTTCCATTCACATGGGATTTTATATACACAAAAAAAAATTCTTTAGGCCTATTGCTTATCATCAGACGCCCTATTGTATTTTTCATGAGAAAACACAACTTTATATATCCAAAGTCGCAACAGGTAAGATATATCTTCAAATGAAGGGTAGTATGGTAGGACTATTGTATTCAAGCATTTTCTTATTTAGGCCTATTGCTTATCATCAGGGGCCCTATTGCATTTTTTTTATAAGAAAAAGCAACTTTATATTTCCAAAGTCGCAATAGGTAAGATATATCTTCAATTGATGGGTACTATGGTAGGACTATTGTATTCAAACATTTTCTTCTTTAGGCCTATTGCTTATCATCAGCCGCCCTATTGTATTTGAAAAAGAATCTTTATATTTCCAAAGTCGCAATAGGTAAGATATTGCTTCAAATAATGGGTAGTATGGTAGGACTATTGTATTCAAACTTTTTTTTTCTTTAGGCCTATTCCTTATCATCAGGGGCCCTATTGTATTTTTTTTTTTTAATGAAAAAAGCAACTTTATATTTCCAAAGTCGCAACAGGTAAGATATATCTTCAAATGAAGGGCAGTATGCTAGGACTATTGTCTTCAAACTTTTTCTGCTTTAGGCCTATTGCTTATCATCAGACGCCCTATTGCATTTTTTTTTTATAAGAAAAAGCAACTTTATATTTCCAAAGTCGCAACAGGTAAGATATATCTGCAAATGATGGTAGGACTATTGTATTCTTCAGGTCAAATTATTTGGATGACTCTGTCTGACTAAAAGCTTTTTCAGCAAGTGACCTACATTCATCCATTTCATAGTCATTAAAGTTATTTTTCTGTTCCTATATGTTTTATGCATATGAATTCTTCCTCAAAATATTTTTTACTATTTTTTTTGGGGGGGGGTCAATATACATGATAAGAATTCTAATAGCATGTCCGAATTAACAAAGGTAATTGGACATATCTCAGAACAAAGTAAAAAAAAAAAAAGCAGAATATTAATTGAAACTGAAAGACGAAGAAAGGATCCGTTATTCATATTTGGTATCATTTGATGTTCAGCCATGGATGATGGATCCCTTTGGCTACAATACAAAGTCTTACAGTGTAAAAATCTAAGAACTTTCTGAACTAAAATCTATTAATGAATGCAATTACAAATTTGAAAGAGGTGGCATAACTGAATTATTCAAATTCAAATTCAGTGGCAGTTAAATACAGCAAAACAGCTGTATTACACGTGGTCTGAAATGACTAAAATACCAGTATGATTTCCAGCTTCATACTTTTTTATGTGTGACAAAAGGAAGGGCAAACAAAATTTCTGTAATTGGGCCTGGGCACGAAAAATCAAAACAAAACATAAAGCAAAGAGAAACAGAGATGCGGAATGTTGTGACTTGTCAGATGTGAAGGGATAATAAGAGATGTGCAACTAATATGACAGAATATTCGGTGTATATGTAGGCTTAGAAAATGAACTGTACCTCAGGGAAGACTTAACACTGAGCTGTCCTAGCTAGTCCTATTCAAGCCCAAAAGACCCCTCAGATATCGTATCACAACGTCCGGTTGGTACTATTGGCCTATTTTCCACAATATTTGGTTGAATGTGGATCTAGAGCAGAAATAAAATATTGACGGAGGAAATCGCTAAAACTGATGCATGTATCCGAGGAGACATCAGAATAAAACTTACACATTTTAATTCATATATAAAAATTTTTTAGCAGCAAAGCATCAACCACAAGGATCACATTCAGAGAGCAACATAAGTACTTTCTACGTAATGATTTTCGCAAGTGGGTATGGGCCGACTGCCTCGAAAAATGCTTCCAAGGAGGCGACAGGATAAAAAGGTGGAGAAACCGTGATCTGACTGCATAGAAACATATAATAAGATGAAAAAATTAACCATTGATAGCAAGCAATCTTGCAACTAGTAAAATGTACAAACATACAGCTGTACAATAACGATAGGATGAAACACAGGTAGAATATACACACATACGAGTACCTATACAATGGCACTCGTCATAGTGCCCTCCACCACCACCACCCTGCTTGGGTCATCCGCAAGTTAAGTGGGTAAGGATCTTCAACAGTGAAGATCCACAGTAGCAGCTGGTTTGCCCCCACCGCTTCAACACACAGCAACCCCACCTACACCTATGTGTGCCAGTTTACTGTACCTGCAAGTGAAGAAATTTCTTTGGCCCGTGTCATCTATATACAATCTTTCTCCATTCATTCCTATACCTCTTGCAATCTTTCTAATAAAATAAAAAGATTGCTGAGGTATTCTCCCCCTTCTCCGAGTCTGTGACGGAGGAATAAATCCAGTCCTCGCACGAAGCACTGACGATGCAAGTTAAATACCATAACCCGTTGGAGACGCTGTGAAACAACGCAATAAAACTGAAAGCATGACAGGGAAGCAATCATGAAAATACATAATATTAATTGGGGCTAAAAAGGCAAACTTTGAACCAAAAGCTTTCCAAGTGTGATGACTCAAGATACTGAACAACCAAGGTTTGTTTGATTTGTTGTTTATTTTAGATTCTCCACCCACGGATGGGTGGAGTGGGTCATGGAGGACCCATAGGGTAGTTGCTCAGCCCCAGCAGCAACCTCCCCAGTAAACAGCTTAAACTCTCTTTTGACGTGGCGCGATCCGTCAACTAGGAAGTGTATACACACCCACTTACACAGATAGAGCCATTGAATATAACGTGGAGGGTCATGAGAGGGCCAAAGACACATGACAATCCATTCTACATTTGCCAAGGAAAGGGGATTGTCTAGACCTTCAATCAACGGGTTTTTTTTATTCAGATGACTGTACATGGGGACATGTGCACATGGGCACTCCCAGTCATATTGCAGTTGTTAAGCATTACAATCTATATTTGGTTATGAATAAATAAAATATTAATAGAATTTGCAATTAATTTTAAATATCATAGCAAGTAATTAAGAATAAAATATAGTGTAATAATTGATTGATGGCAGAAGAGCACTCTGTGATTATTAATTAAGAGTAATATATTATGGTTTACATGTATTAATAGCAGAAGAGCACTCTGCGATTATTGATTAAGAGTAATATTTGTAATCAAGTTCGAGAAAACGCGGAGAGTTAGGAAGGGCATCTAGATTTCATCCACTTATGGCTCCGACATATCTATGTCCACTCCCATTGGAATAGAGATCAATTGTGACAGTAAAAGGGTCCATGTGGAAAAAGTGAATTATCTGTCGTGGGACGAAATGAAAACTTCGCAAGGAAGGACCAACTCTTTCATTTCTGTTGATAAGTATATGCGTAAAAGTGTCTACATACTTATCTGGATAATTTGAAACAGTTATTGAGAATACTAATGATAAGTCATATAAACTAATATTCAATTATTTAAATTTCCTAGAAGTAATCATTCAAAAAACTGACAAAATCGAAATCGGAATAGTCTTCATTTAAAAGCTAAAGTGTGAATGGCTCTGTGTGTGTGTGTGTGTGTGCATATATATATATATATATATATATATATATATATATATATATATATATATATATATATATATATATATATATATATATATATATATATATATATATATATATATTATATATATATATATATATATATATATATATATATATATATATATATATATATATATATATATATATATATATATATATATATATATATATATATATATATATATAATACCAAGATCTCAAAAGCATCACCGTCTCTTCACTTACCAGTCACACGTGATGCGACTTAAAAGTAGAATTTCTGTTTTAAACTTTTCCTAAAAAAAAAAAAAAAAAAAAAAAAAAAAAAAAAAAAAAAAAAATATATATATATATATATATATATATATATATATATATATATATATATATATATATATATATATATATATATATATATATCTTTTTCCCCCCAGAAATATGCTCGTAACAATATTGTTTTCTTTTTCCTTTTTCCTTCCATCTTGTTTTTTCAAATGTAGGATTTCGGGCATCCATTTGCCAAACATCAGAAGGAAAGAAAAAACTAAGAGAAGAAGAAGTGAAAGTGAGGAGAAACTCCCAAGGGAGGGGATAAAAGAGGTGAGGAAAAGACGATATCTTACGATGAATGGAGACGACAACCCCCCCTTCATAGAAACGAGGGGGTTCTTTATTTATTTTCTCATAAAAAAATTATTTACTAAAGTATGTATGTATGTATGTATGTATGTATGTATGTATGTATGTATGTATGTATGTATGTATGCATGTATGTATGTATGTATGTATGCAATTATGTATGTATGTATGTATGTATGTATGTATGTATGTATGTATGTATGTATGTATGTATGTATGCATGTATGTATGTATGTAAGTATGCATATATTATTTATTTCAGTGCATTAGTCTCTAGCAATACGATTGTTGTATGCAAATACCTAATTGTGCTTACGGGAAAGAGTCCCAAGTTCGTAACTTCCCATCTCATGATCGGTTCCATTTTGTACTTAGTGATACTTATCATACTTGTCCTTAAAACTATGGATTGAGTTACCATTAACTACCTCCTCGAATAGAAAATTGCAATTATCAACTACTTTTACAATAAAAAAGTACTTCCTTACATCCTGCAAAAAAGTTTCCTTACGAAGATTCAAACTATGACATTTAGTTCTAGTGAAAACCATATCAAAATATCGATCCTTATCCACTCTGTCACAACCATGAGGTAATTTAAAAACCGTCACCATATCCCCCTTCAATCTTTTATCTTCGAGTGATGGTAAGTCTAATTCCCTCAGCCTCTCATCATAAATGAGATTGCGTATTTCCGGCACCAGTTTCGTGGAATGTCTTTGAACTTTTTTCAAGCTTAGCTACGTGCTTTTT
>JAXCGZ010019068.1:60000-72500 GCA_037179515.1 Halocaridina rubra
AGTTAGGGAAGACTGGAGGAGTAAACAAACTCCAGAGTCTGAAGGTGGAAGGGAAGAAGCAGTCACTACATCTAAATCCGTTAGCTACAAATCTCCATACAGCTCCTGTGAGACGAGGCCACTTGGCGAGTGTTACACGGTCTTGCCTGCAGGGAGGGATGCAACTCGCCAAATTATCAGAGCAGCACTGGAAGTAGTATTAATAAAATAGAGAAAGGGATGATGCCTTGTGGTGAAAAGAAAGGAATCAAGATTAGAAGTAAGAACAAGTTAACTGATAAGTCTGATTGCCTTAGATTCTAACCCTATCAAGCAGATAAATAATAGAAGACACACGCCAGATGTTCAATAAATATAATAAGCAGAAATGGATAAGAACTTTATCCATTTCAATTAAGTGAAAATAAAAATGGTAATGATGAAAATGATGCAGAATTGCTAATTTTTTTAGATGCACCTTTAGATATTTGGATTATGTGACTCCTCCAAGACAAGTTAGATGCTATCTGGATTCCTAATATGTTAATAGAATTAAGGGGGTAAAATTCATTAGTTTCGAAAACAATAGTGCTATCAAGGGTAGAAGAAGATAAAGAAATTTACAGAAACTGTGTCCTGGAGGAATTGAATTTAACTAATTTTTAGGTGCCCCACTCAGACACCTATGGATATCAGAGTTGCGAGTTGAAGAGAGAGTATTGCGAGACTGATGACGAGTACAGATGAAGATTGTGAAGAGAATACAGAGGAGAAATGAAGAGTAAAATCGTCGGAAAAGGCGTGGAGAAGAGAGGAAGATGGGGACTGGAGAAGATCATTGATGAAGAGAAAGAAAAAATATGGGGCAGAACAAAGCCCTGTGAAACACCACTGGTAACTAGAAAAGAGCTAGATATTGCGACATCAACAACCACAGATATAAAACAGTCAGAGAGAATACTGGAAATCATAGAACAAAGAAAAGACATAAAGCCATAAGCAGGAAGTTTGGCCAGCAGAGCCTTGTCCCACATTCTGTCAAAACCTGTAGGCTATGGCCACACCAGACGCTACGAGCAGGGAGGTAGCGTGGAGTGATGAGTGGCGAGATCAGCGTCATCGCGATGCCTGTCCAAATAGGAAGCTTCAACGTCTCCAATAATTTGTTCAGCCGACATGATGAAAATGATGAAAATAGCTAAGGATGTCGCTAGGCAGTGCGCGTCATTTTGGAACATACTGCATCTCGTAGCATCAAGTGAGGAGGATAATCGGAGCGACATACCTCCCCGCTTATCCAGTGTAGCCACCCATGTATAATTTAATGAGTATCATCATGTTGCATCATCCCTCCCCGCTCTAGCCTTCCCGCTCGTCGCGTCTGGTGTGACCGTAGCCTTAGAGATATCAAGAGCGACGGCAAAGGATTCCTCATAGTTCTTCAAAGATGACCGTAAGTGAGTGAAGTAGAATAGATCACCAGTGGAACTTGCCTTGGGGAAGTGAGAATCTATATGTCACTATTAATCTCCTTTGGGAGTGAACACAGATGGACTGATGCTGGGGAATTAAAGCTGGATGCCCTTCCCATCGCCCCGACATGGGCTCGAACTTTCGTCTAAAAATTTTCATGAAAAGGAGAGAAAAATATATCATACCTGATATGCTGTTGTTGCTCCGGTTTTACGTCACGGACTCCCTTTTCTACCAAGGGGTAGGACGGTTGCCTTCTTGCGAAGGACTTGTTTTGGCAGATGTAATGCGTTACCCTGAGTGCATGCCCTTGCTAACCTCAGACCGTGACAGGGCGCGAACCCTCGAACTGATGCCTCAGAGTCGCGGACGCTAAAGCACGGCGACTACATATCTTACCTGATAATTAACTATAATAATGATAATGATAATAATAATAATAATGATAATAATAATAATAATAATAATAATAATAATAATAATAATAATAATAATGATAATAATAATAATAATAATAATAATAATAATAATAATAATATAATAATAATAATAATAATAATAATAATAATAATAATAATAATAATAATAATAATAATAATAATAATAATAATAATAATAATAATAATAATAATAATAATACACTTTGCTCTGTCACGCAGATTAATAATCTGAAATAAAAAAATCTATTTTGTACATGTTTTTCCGGCTCTGATTTTTTTTTTTTTTTTTTTTTTTAAGAAAGCAAGGAGTATAATTGGCTGAGTACATCAAATCGAGGGGGTAAACGATAGAAGGGTTGATAATCCATGTTTTCATTATCCATATTTTAACACTCTAAAACTAAACTATAAGCACTGCAAGATAAAAAGAACATTTGTTTGTGCAAGCTTACGGAAAACTCATTTCCATTATCTGTCTCATACTTCAGTATTGAAAAACAGGTATTTTTAGATATGAAACTTTATGAAAATATACTTTAGGATAAACGTCTTCTACTGAAAATATACATGTCTGTATGTATGCATGTATGTATGTATGTATGTATGTATGTATGTATGTATGTATGTATGTATGTATGTATGTATGTATGTATGTATGTATGTATGTATGTATGTATGTATGTATGTATGTATGCATGTATGTATGTATGTATGCATATATGTATGCATGAATGTATGTATGTATGTACATTCATGATTGCAAAGTATGTCTGCAATGAATGTATGGATGTATGCATATATGTATGTATGTATGTATGTATGTATGTATGTATGTATGTATGTATGTATGTATGTATGTATGTATGTATGTATGTATGTATGTATGTATGTATGCAATGCATTCATGCATGCATGTATGTATGTATGTATGTATGTATGTATGTATGTATGTATGTATGTATGTATGTATGTATGTATGTATGTATGTATGTATGTATGTATGTATGTATGTATGTATGTATGTATGCATGTATGGATGTATGTATGTATGTATGTATGTATGTATGTATGTATGTATGTATGTTAATTCAAAATACACAACATTAGAATAACACAATTTCTTGAAATTCACCTCAAAACAGATAAAACAATCAATAACCAATATCCAGCATAATTTACTAGTTGTACATAATAGAACAGCTGCTGAGCAGGAGGAAACGTTGAAGGGAAAATGTATCTTTATGGTTGAGGTGGTAAGTGCTAGTAGGAGGAGGGAGGGGAAAGGGTGAGGGGTTGAGGAGGGAGGGGAAAGGGTGAGGGGTTGAGGAGGGAGGGAAATTGGTGAGGGGTTAGATGGAGGAGAGAATTGAAGGGATGTAGCAGAAGTATGTCTGTAGTCTCCGTGGCTAAATGGTAGCGTTCGCGACTCTGTGTCGGCAGGTCGAGGGTTCGCGCCCCGTCACGGACTGAGGTTAGTAAGGGCATACACTCAGGGTAACGATTGCATTTGCCGAAATAAGTCCTTCGCAAGAAGGCAACCGTCCTAGCCCTTAGTAGAAAAGGAAGTTCGAGACGTAAAACTGAATCATCATATGTAGCTGAAGTATGTCTGGGTATGATAATGGAAGGAAGGCTGGTAGATGGAGGATAGTTGATGGATGGAAGGATTTTTGTTAGCATAAGGTGGAGATGGGGTATGTATTGAATGGAAAAGAAGTGATATATCGAAGGAGAGGTATAAGGGTTGATGGGGGATAGCTGGAGGATCTATACCTATAGAAGGTAGAGGGGGGTAAATAGAGGGTAATAGAGGAAGTATTTTAAGTAATAATAGATGGAAGAGGGAAAGGTAGTCACCGTGGCTAAAGCGGTAGCGTCCGCGACTTTGAGGCGTCAGGTCGAGGGTTCGCGCCCCGTCACGGACTGAGGTTAGCAAGGGCATGCACTCAGGGCAACGATTACAAAAGCCAAAACATTTCCTTCGCGAAAAGGCAACCGTCCTAGCCCTTGGTAGAAAAGGGAGTCCGCGACGTAAAACCGGAACAAGATGGAGGAGGGAAAGATGGGATTACTAGGACTGGTGGAAGGTTTTTTTTAAAAGCAAAGGTGGTTGGGAGTACATGGAGGGATCCGGTTTTACGTCACGGACTCCCTTTTCAACCAAGGGCTAGGACGGTTGCCTTCTTGCGAAGGACTTGTTTTGGCAGATGTAATCCTTACCCTGAGTGCATGCCCTTGCAAACCTCAGACCGTGACGGGGCGCGAACACTCGACCTGACGCCTCAGAGTCGCAGACGCTACCGCTTGAGCCACGGTGACTACTGGGAGCACATGGAAGGAAGATGGGAAATATATGAGCTCCATCTTCTGCTAATAAAGAGGGGGCTGCAACCTTTTCATTCCAGACAACCATTCATCAACTGAAGGCTTCCAGGATCTCTCTCTCTCTCTCTCTCTCTCTCTCTCTCTCTCTCTCTCTCTCTCTCTCTCTCTCTCTCTCTCTCTCTCTCTCTCTCTCTCTCTCTCTCTCTCTCTCTTCTCACGAGGTTTCTCCTTCTATCTATCCATCCATCTCGATCACCTATGCCCTCATCCATCAAACCATCTCATCCACTTGAGCTGAATTTCTGCCCCATATGTTACCTTATTTTTAATATATATATATATATATATATATATATATATATATATATATATATATATATATATATATATATATATATATATATATATATATATATATATTTTTTTTTTTTTTTTTTTTTTTTTTTTTATCAAGATTTAAATATTTTCGTTTATATTTTAACTTATAACGAGTCTTTAAATAATTCCTGTTTTTGTTTTTCCTTATGTAGCTTACAAACTAGGCATGAAAAATTAGACGTCCATTATTAAGTACATTATTTTGCTAGCTACTAGGTTTTCTAAGTTTTACTGAGTCTATCAATCTACCTATTTATCTATCAATATATCAATCTATCTATCTATCTATCTATCTATTTTTCTTTCTGTTTGTCTGTCTGTCTGTCTGTCTGTCTGTCTGTCTGTCTATCTATCTATCTATCTATCTATCTATCTATCTTAAACCACATGAAGGTCATTATGAAAATCCTATAATTAGCTTTTTTTTTTTTTGCTCCCAAATAAAATTTTATAAACAATATCCAAAGCTATTACTTAAAAGTTTATACATCTGCAAAAGCTATCAATCTATCTATACCATATCTCTGATATCAAAAATTAATTGCAAATTCTATTAATATTTCATTTATACATGACCAAATATAGATTGTAATGTTTAACAACTGCAATATCACTGGGAGTGCCCATGTGCACATGTTCCAATGTACAGTTATTTGAATAAAAAAACATACCTACATACTGAATTCTCAAAATATTTTTCTTATACATGACCAAATATAGATTGTAATGCTTAACAACTGCAATATCACTGAGAGCATCCAGTGAACATGTCCCCATGTACAGTTATTTGAATAAAAAATAACATATTTATTTACTGAATTCTCTATAAAAGGTTCATAAAAACAAAACTGTAAATTTTCGCAAAAGCATTTGAGTATTATTAATATTATTTTCAAAATTACTTCATTTTTCTGGATGTAAAATGCATTTGCTTTTTAAAGCTAATCATTTAGCTATCGATTAATGAAACAAAAACTTCTTATAAACACCTATTTATATCCTGAAGAAATATACAACGTTACCGTCCTAGCCCTTGGTTGAAAAGGGAGTCCGTGACGTAAAACCGGAACATTATTTATATCTTCCACAACACCTTTGTTCTCTCTCCTTTCTCTCTCTCTCTCTCTCTCTCTCTCTCTCTCCCTCTCTCTCTCTCTCTCTCTCTCTCTCTCTCTCTCTCTCTCTCTCTATATATATATATATATATATATATATATATATATATATATATATATATATATATATATATATTTATATATATATATATATATATATATATATATATATATATATATATATATATATATATATATGAATAATTTTTACCCCAACCTGGACTTGAACCTAGGACATATAATTATTAAGCCAAGGCGTTACTAACTGCACCACAGAAGGTCTTAAAAGGGAAACAGACCTTACAGCTCATGTCTGCTATACTAGTATAGCAGATAAAAGCTGTAAGGTCTGTTTCCCTTTTAAGACCTTCTGTGGTGTAGTTAGTAGAGCCTTGGCTTAGTAATTACATGTCGGGGTAAATATGATTCATGTTTTCACATATGATAATGTGCTTATTTGATTATTTATATATATATATATATATATATATATATATATATATATATATATATATATATATATATATATATATATATATATATATACTTCAATAAAATTAGGATCGGTACCCATGGAGTGGAAATTGGCAGATGTGGTACCAATATTTAAAAAAGGAGAACGTGTTAAAAAGAATAATTATAGGCCGGTAAGTTTAACGTCAACAGTGGGTAAGATTCTAGAATCCATAATTGCAAATAAAATAAGGGCACATCTAGAATTACACAGACTGATAAAACTTTCACAACACGGGTTTCTTAAGGGTTTTTCGTGCCTTACAAACTTACTGTCTTTTTATTCAGAAGTTTACGAGGCAGTAGATTGTGGCAAAGAATATGATACAATATATCTAGATTTTAGCAAAGTTTTTGATAGAGTTCCTCACAAAAGATTAGTTAAAAAGCTGGAAGCTCATGGTATAGGAGGAGCTGTGCTCAGATGGATCAAACAATGGTTAAAAGACAGAAAACAGAGGGTTTGCATAAATGGAGAGAAATCAGAGTGGGGCTCGGTTACTAGCGGGGTACCACAAGGCTCGGTACTGGGTCCCCTATTATTCATCGTATATCTAAATGATCTGGATTCGGATATCAGTAGTAACCTAAGTAAATTCGCAGACGACACTAAAATAGGTAGAACTATAAATGGAAAAGAAGACATTCATGCTTTACAGGAGGATCTAAATAGATTATCTGAATGGTCGGACAAATGGCAAATGGAAGTTAATGTTGAAAAATGTAAAATAGTTAAAATTGGTACTATAAAAGACAATACTAGTTATAAGCTAAATAACCATGAAATCATGAGTTCTCAGTGTGAAAGGGATTTGGGAGTTCTTGTGAGTAGTAGTCTTAAGCCAAGAGAGCAATGCACAGCAGTCAGAAATAAAGCAAACAGAATTTTAGGATTTATCTCAAGAAGCGTTAGCAATAGGACGGAAAAAGTTATTTTGCAGCTCTATCTTGCATTGGTTAGGCCCCATTTAGATTATGCTGTGCAATTCTGGTCACCCTGTTATAGAGTGGAAATTGAATCCTTGGAGAGAGTGCAGCGAAGAATGACCAAGATGATACACAATATCAGAAATCTACCATATGAGGACAGAATAAAAAAAACTTAATATACAGTCTCTAGAGAGGCGAAGAGTTAGGGGGGATATGATTGAAGTGTATAAATGGTTTAAAGGGATTAACAAGGGATATATTAATAAAGTTTTAAAAATTCATGATCAAACCAGAACTCGTAATAATGGATTTAAGCTTGATAAATTTAGGTTCAGAAGGGAAATTGGTAAAAATTGGTTTGGTAATAGAGTAGCTGATGCATGGAACAAGCTTCCTAGTATGATAGTAAATGCCAATACCTTAGACACCTTCAAATGTAGATTAGATAGACATATGACAGAGGTAGGGTGGGTATGAATAGGTTAGTGCTTATTAGAAAAATCATAAAAAGAAAAATAGAATAAATAAGTAGAGTAGAATAGAATAGGTTAGACATGCTGAAAATACAATTCAAAAATGGAGCTGCCTTGTGTGTGCCAGTAGGCATGTTAGAACATAAGAACATAAGAATAGAGGACACTGCAACATGCCTACTGGCACACACGAGGCAGCTCCATTTTTGAATTGTATTTTCAGCATGTCTAACCTATTCTATTCTACTCTACTTATTTATTCTGTTTTTCTTTTTATGATTTTTCTAATAAGCACTAACCTATTCATACCCACCCTACCTCTGTCATATGTCTATCTAATCTACATTTGAAGGTGTCTAAGGTATTGGCATTTACTATCATACTAGGAAGCTTGTTCCATGCATCAGCTACTCTATTACCAAACCAATTTTTACCAATTTCCCTTCTGAACCTAAATTTATCAAGCTTAAATCCATTATTACGAGTTCTGGTTTGATCATGAATTTTTAAAACTTTATTAATATCTCCCTTGTTAATCCCTTTAAACCATTTATACACTTCAATCATATCCCCCCTAACTCTTCGCCTCTCTAGAGAATGTAGATTAAGTTTTTTTAATCTGTCCTCATATGGTAGATTTCTGATATTGTGTATCATCTTGGTCATTCTTCGTTGCACTCTCTCCAAGGATTCAATTTCCATTCTATAATAGGGTGACCAGAATTGCACAGCATAATCTAAATGGGGCCTAACTAATGCAAGATAGAGCTGCAAAATAACTTTTTCCGTCCTGTTGCTGACGCTTCTTGAGATAAATCCTAAAATTCTGTTTGCTTTATTTCTGACTGCTGTGCATTGCTCTCTTGGCTTAAGACTACTACTCACAAGAACTCCCAAATCCCTTTCACACTGAGAACTCATGATTTCATGGTTATTTAGCTTATAACTAGTATTGTCTTTTATAGTACCCATTTTACCTACTTTACATTTTTCAACATTAAATTCCATTTGCCATTTGTCCGACCATTCAGATAATCTATTTAGATCTTCCTGTAAAGCATGAATGTCTTCTTTTCCATTTATAGTTCTACCTATTTTAGTGTCGTCTGCGAATTTACTTAGGTTACTACTGATATCCGAATCCAGATCATTTAGATATACGATGAATAATAGAGGACCCAGTACCGAGCCTTGTGGTACCCCGCTTGTAACCGAGCCCCACTCTGATTTCTCTCCATTTATGCAAACCCTCTGTTTTCTGTCTTTTAACCATTGTTTGATCCATCTGAGCACAGCTCCTCCTATACCATGAGCTTCCAGCCTTTTAACTAATCTTTTGTGAGGAACTCTATCAAAAGCTTTGCTAAAATCTAGATATATTGTATCATATTCTTTGCCACAATCTACTGCCTCGTAAACTTCTGAATAAAAAGACAGTAAGTTTGTAAGGCACGAAAAACCCTTAAGAAACCCGTGTTGTGAAAGTTTTATCAGTCTGTGTAATTCTAGATGTGCCCTTATTTTATTTGCAATTATGGATTCTAGAATCTTACCCACTGTTGACGTTAAACTTACCGGCCTATAATTATTCTTTTTAACACGTTCTCCTTTTTTAAATATTGGTACCACATCTGCCAATTTCCACTCCATGGGTACCGATCCTAATTTTATTGAATTATTAAATAATGCAGTTAGAGGACAACTAAGCTCTTCCTTGCATTCCTTTAATATTCTAGCATATATTCCATCAGGTCCCGGAGATTTATGAGCCTTTAATTTATCTATTTCTTTTATTACCTCCTCTCTCGTAATATTTATTGAACTAAGTATATTATCGGGACTGTCTCTGTAAATGGATTCTACTTCCGGAATATTTTCCAAGTTTTCATTTGTAAATACAGATAAGAAATAATCGTTTAAACATGTACACATCACTTTATCGTCATCTGTGATATGGCCATTGGCTACTTCAATTGGTCCGACTTTTTCCTTCAATTTTGTTTGATAATGTTGATAAAACCCTTTAGGATTTTCTTTAGCTTCTCCTTCTATTCGAACTTCGTATTTTCTTTTCGACTCTCTAACTATCTTTTTAACTTCCCTGTTTAACTGTATATATTGCTGCCTCACCTGCTCTTCACCTCTTTTTAGTTTCCTGTATATTCCTCTTTTAATACCTATAAGATTCTTTATTCTATTGTTCATCCATTTAGGGTCATTTTTTCTTGATCTGCAATGTTTCATGGGAATATAGTCTCTCTGACTATTCTTAAGAGTTATGACAAAATTGTTATATTCCTCATCCAAATTTATATTAACTGACGGGCTGCTGTTCTTTCCTGTGAGAGAATTTAATGTATTGATCTTATCTTGTGATAATCCTTGGCATGTGGTACCCAAATTTCGGGGTAATCCGCTACCTGTGACCTGACCTGCTGGATTAACTACCCACATCTGTACCCCAGAAATCCCTTCCCATACCTCATTAGATAATTTAGTTTTTAAGCCCTCAAAATCTCCTGCTCTAAAGTTTGGAACAATATTCTTATTTTCCTTTATAGTTTCCTTGAAAATTATGTTAAATCTAATGGAATCATGGTCACTGTTGCCCAATTTTTCACCAACTTCTAAATTTGTAACCATATTCTCTCTATTACTAAGAACTAAATCTAGTGTATTCACCCCCCGTGTTGCTTCATGTACATGCTGAGAAAGGAAATTGTCTTCTACTACTTCCAAAAACTCCTTAGAGCTACTATCACCTGTTATGGTTTCCCAGTTAATATGTCTAAAATTAAAATCGCCTACAATGCAAACTCTATTTGACCTGCTCACTTTAGAAATTTCATCGTATATAACTTGCGACTCTATATTATCTAGATCAGGTGGTCTGTAGACTACTCCTACAACTAGACTTTCTATATTATTTTTAATTTCAACCCATAAGGTTTCTGAATTTAGATTTGTCTTAATTCCAGACTTAATGCAGCTTCTGAGGCTATCTTTAATATACATAATTACCCCTCCCCCTCTTTTATCTGCACTACGATCAGCATTATAAAGTTTATATCCTGTAATTATGTACTCAGCTTTAAGGTGTTTGCATTCTAATTTAATCCAACTTTCACTAATGCATATTATATCCGGTCTCTCACTACATACTATGGTTCTCAGTTCTTCTATCTTGTTTCCTAAACTACGGCTATTTGTATAATATACTTTTAAACTTTCTCTAGCTTCACCCTTCTTGTGGCTATTCTTTTTGTTAATATTTGTTCTATGTAACAAATGGTTCTTATCCTTAGACTCCCAGTTATTTGACCCACTATTTACTGAACCCTTACTGACTAATTTCTCTGCACAAGTATTAATCATTTCATTATTTGTGTCTAACAAAACCCCCCTACCTCTCTGTCTATCATACCAGCCAATACCGAGACACCTGAATTAGAAAGATGCACTCCATCCCTTGCATACATATGCTTACGACTAGTGAAGTGATCCCACCCGTCTATAAAACCTATATTATTCTCCCGACAGAAGACTTTCATCCTAGCATTTACTCCTATAGCTCGAGACCACCACTCTGAACTTTGGCTAAGCCTAGGGAGAATACCACACATCACAGGAACTGCACCCCTTTTCCTAATCTTATCCAGGGCTTGTCTATACAACCTAATCAGCTCTTCACTTCTACCATCCTGCACGTCATTTCCCCCAGCTATCAAACAAACAACATCTTTTTTCTCAATCCAGCTATTTATTGACTCACCCACCTTCTTCATACCTGCTCCAGGGAGAAAATATTTTCCTCTAACTCTATGCCTGAGTTTCCTGTCTACATATCTGCATAGTGAATCCCCTACAATTACCAAAGAACGAGACTTATCCGGAGGATGGGTTACTCCGGGGAGACTTACCTAGGCTCTTGACCTGAGAGCTTTTCCCACTTCCATTTTTACGATCGCTAGTACACCTATCTGACTCTATGGTTCCTGAAGAATTACTGCCGCCACTGTCACATTCATCTCTAAGTGACCTAAATGAATTAGCAACCTGTAGTCTAAAAGTATCATTTTTCTTAAGAACCATTTTCGTTGAACCCTTATTCACAACTTTCCAGTCGTCTTCATTATTCAATCGACCCTTCCTGGTTAACACCTCTACTTTACCTCTCAGATCCCTGTTCTCCTCAGCTAAGGATCTGACCTCCTGCCTGACTGCGGCCAACTCATTTCTTAAATTAAAAATGAGTTTGCTTGCGTCAGACGAGGACAAATCCCCAGCACAGCCACAAACAGCACCAACAACGACACCACCACCAACACCACTACCACTAACACCACCAGCACAAAGAACACTACCACTCTCCATTGTACTAAGTTTGGTCAAGATTAGAGCTACTGGAAGCACGTCCTCACTGGATGAACCCAGGAACTAAACTTGTTGCAGTGTCCTCTATTCTTATGTTCTTATATATATATATATATATATATATATATATATATATATATATATATATATATATATATATATATATATATATATATATATATATATATATATATATATATATATATTTATATATATATATATATATATATATATATATATGTATATATATATATATATATATATATATATATATATATATATATATATATATATATATATATATATATATATACATATATATACATATATATATATATATATATATATATATATATATATATATATATATATATATATATATATATATATATATAATATTAAATATGCTTTATGATTACCTTAATTACATGATTAGTATCTCTGCCTAATACTCAAAGATTATAATTAAAAAGTCTAAGACAAAGATTAATTTAAATGAA
>JAXCGZ010019068.1:77500-80000 GCA_037179515.1 Halocaridina rubra
AAAGTTAACTTACAGAAGTCAGGAAAATTCTTCATTTAAATATAAAATATCAAGTATCATGAGTGACATTTTATTATCACTATTCATTCCCATTCGAGTGGGAGTGGACAAAGACATGAGCACAGACATGTTAGATTAGTATATTTAAAGTTGGATGCCCTTCCTAACGCCAAGAGGAGGGATCAGACCGCGTTGGTTTCTTCTTGACTCGTGAACTCTACCACTGAGCTACCGCAGCCACCATGCCTTGCTACGGTTGTTTATTGGTTTAGATTCTCCATCCACGGATGGGTGGAACGGGTCATGGAGGACCCATAGCTCGGTCGCCAGCCGGCACAGGCCCCAACCCCCACTGTGGTGTCCAGCCACAGCAGTAACCTCCCCAGTAAACAGCTTAAACTCTCTTGCCTGGACGAGGCACGATCCGTCGACCTCGCGAATGCGAGGCCAGCGCATTACCACTGTACTAGCCAGGAGCCTATTGTTACGGTACTAATAGGAGATACCTCGCCCCGCAGTCTCTCCTGGATGAAATATTCCCCCGCTCTCAAAATCCTAACCTAATTTAACCTTACCTTGCTTAACATTACCTGACCTAATCTCACTTAATGTAAGAGGGAAAAATTTGCTCTGATACTCCTTTTTTTATGATTGTGACACCAGGATGGACCAAAAAAAATTATATATAAAATAAAACAGCCCTCATCGGGCCTGAGCACGAAGAATACATAAAGTAAAGAGAAACAGAGATGGAGAGTGTAATGACTAGTCAGATGTGAAGGGATAATAAAAGATGTGTAATGAATATCCAAGAATATTCAGTGTAGATGTAGGCATAGAAAAAGAACCATAACTGAAGGAAGACTTAACATCGGACTGTCCTGGACAGACCTATTTAAGTTAAAAAAAAAAACTTCAGCTGTAGTATCGCAACTGGCTGCTGATGCCATGAGCCAACCTACTGCTACTAAGTAAAGTGAATCATTTTTTTTTTTTTTTTACACATGTGGGGCTGTTTGTCAACTACAAACTTCTAGAGCTCTGCTAGTCTTAGGCAATATGTATTGAAAGTTGTCGTTACTGTTGCTGTTTGCAGTTTACGGAGGTAGAAATAGACAGGTTAGAGCTGGGGAAATAAGACTATTTGTAAGTGCACTAAGTGTGCAGATAAGCATAAATAAAAAATTATTCTAAGGCGTCAAAAATTTTACCCGAATACGGAGAAATAAGAGCAGGTGCTGGACAGGGAAAATTGTAAATATATGCTCTAAGGTACAGAAGAGTAGAGATTTAATATAATTTTATTAATAAAGCAAAGTAGAATAAAAAAAATCAGTTTTATGAATTTTATTACATGCGAATACAATCCAACCTGTCTGTGTCCACCCCCATTCGAATGGGGGATGATAGTATCACATAAAAACGCAAACAACGGATTCGGTTTTACGTCACGAACTCCCTTTTCTACCAAGGGCTAGGACGGTTGCCTTCCTATGAAGAACTTGTTCTGGCAGATGTAATCGTTACTCTGAGTGTATGCCCTTACTAACAACATTATATGAAAACACGACAATCCAGCCACATGGGGAGTATGCCAACTCAGCACGGTCTCGGTCCCATACCCAAATAAATGAAGAAAACTGGGTTTAGGCGGGACATTCAATCTAACAAACAAACAAACATTTATTTAAATTTTTTTACAATGGTTATTCTTCTAAGATTCAAATTATCTTATAATTAGACATGTAATTGAACTAATAAGTATGAGGGTAATACATACAGTTAAATTAAATTTATCTTTCCTAGAAAATAATAATGCTGTAATAAAAATGTTAACAATAATGTTAATAATAAAGTAGTAATAATAACAGTCGATACAGTATCGTTATTATCGGCATCATCACCATATTTGTTTTCCTTACAATGAGAATAATTAGTTCTTAACTTAGAGAACAGAGATGTCGATATCAGTTTACATATAGAGAGGTTAGTGTTTAGTGAAATTGCATTAAACCATTAAGTTTAGTTTAAACGAAAATCTTTACCCTAAAACCAAGCTTAGTCTTCCATAGGCTAGCAAGAAACAGAGAACATATATAAAAATGGATAAAGGTTAAGATACGATAGAGCAATAATAGATGACAGAAAGTACAACTGCTTCGGTAAGGTTCCGGTTTTACGTCACAGACTCCCTTTTCTACCAAGGGCTAGGACGGTTGCCTTCTTTCAAAGGACATGTTTTGGCAGATGTAATCGTTACCCTGAGTGTATGCCCTTACTAACCTCAGGCTTCAATAACTGATATATCAGTTTATAAGACAACGGTGGCCGAGGGAGCTCAGTGGTAGAGCATACGAGTAGGAAAGATTCGAATAGGGGTTCGAACTCACCGCGGGGCGTCGGGAGGGCTATAATGCTTTAGTACCCCGGCTCAAACATGTCTGTCTACACCATTCAAATGGGGCCTAGGCTAATTGTGATTTTTTTTTTATTAAGTCAT
>JAXCGZ010019068.1:85000-107500 GCA_037179515.1 Halocaridina rubra
GATGTGACAAACTATCGTCCCATTTCCCTGCTACCCATTTTCTCTAAAATATTAGAAAAAATTGTTGCATGCCAACTTATGTCATATTTAGAATCAAATAGACTACTAACGATTAGCCAACATGGTTTCAGACCAAAACTCTCGACGGAAACTGCACTGCTTAAAGTTACGAATAGTATATATAATAATATAGATATGAAAAAAATATCTTTGCTAGTTTTGTTGGACTTATCAAAAGCCTTCGACAGTGTAAACCATGAAATTCTTTTAAGTAAATGTATTAACTTAAATATTGATCCAAGCTGGTTTAGCGAGTATCTATCTAATCGTAAACAGTCCATACGTCTTAACAACATTATCTCTGTGCCAAAAAATGTATCATTTGGTGTTCCACAGGGATCAGTACTTGGTCCTATCCTCTTCTCCATTTACGTAAATGATCTATCTTCTTTCATTTCTGACTGTCTAGTCGTACAATATGCAGATGACACTCAACTACTCCTTAGTGGTGATATTAATAATCTCCCAGAGCTAACTTTAAGAGCAGAAAACACTCTGTCAAAAATTAAAACCTATTTCCAAGAAATTGGGCTGTTAATTAACGAAAGTAAAACACAGTGCATATTTATTGGTTCAAGGTTCCACATAGCACAAATTCCAGAAAACACAACAATTAATTTTTGCGACAATATTATCAAAAACCTAGGAATTCACTTTGATAACCACATGTTGTTTGATTCCCACATAGATAAAGTATGCAAAAAGGTTACAGGAACATTAATGTACTTATCACGTATAAAAGACAATTTTGAGACTACCACTCGAATAACTGTTGTTGAATCTCTAGCCCTAAGTCACATTAATTACTGCACAACTGTTTGGGGAGCTACCACTAAGACTCAGATAAACAGAATACAGAAGCTTATTAATTTTGCAGCTCGAGTTGCCCTGGGAGGAATAAGAAAATACGACCACATCACACCAGCTCTCAATAAACTTGGGTGGCTGCGGGCAGAAAATAAGGTCGCTTATGCTATTTATGTTTTTGTATTCAAAATTTTGGACCATCATTATCCTAGCTGGCTATTTGACTTAAAAACAGTCAGGGATATAAGGGGAACCAACACAAGACAGAGCAGTGAGCTCTTTATTCACAGAACAAACACAGAAGCAGGTTCAAAGATGATCACTATCAAAGGGCCAACACTCTGGAATAATATTCCAGAGCATCTTAAAAATGCATCCTCTTTCACAGCTTTCAAAGGCAAACTATACAGTTTTCTTTTGGACAAATAGTTGCTGTTCATTAAGAACTAATTATTCTCATTGTAAGGAAACAAATATGGAAATGATGCCGATAATAACGATCCTGTATCTAGTGGCATACTTACTACTTTATTATTAACATTATTGTAAAATTTTTATTACAGCATTATTATTTTCTATGAAAGCTACATTTAATTTAACTATATGTCTAACCCTCTTATTTGTTAGTTTAATTACATGTCTACTTATAAGTTACTATTAATGTTGAATAACCATTGTACAAAATGGAAATAAATGTTTTTGTTTTGTTTGTTTTTGTTTGTTTGTGTATACACACACCTTGTTGTTCCGGTTTTACGTCACAGACTCCCTTTTCTACCAAGGGCTAGGACGGTTGCCTTCTTGCGAAGGACCTTGTTTTGGCAGATGTAATCGTTACCCTGAGTGCATACCCTTGCTAATTTCAGACCGTGACGGGGAGCGAACCCTCGACCTGACGCCTCAGAGTCGCGGACGCTATCGCTTGAGCCACGGTGACTACTGCATACACACACCTATACATACACAATTATTAATACGCATATATAAATACGCACATACTTACATTTCCGTTGCATATGTTTGTGTATCAATCTATCTACAGCCATGTGTATTAGTAAGTGAACAAGCAAGAATATTATGAAATACATTCTGTGCACAAACACAGAGACATGTAAATACACACACACATTTTTACATATAGAAATACACACAGAGGTTTATACATACATATATATATATATATATATATATATATATATATATATATATATATATATATATATATATATATATGTGTGTGTGTGTGTGTGTGTGTTTGTATATATATATATATATATATATATATATATATATATATATATATATATATATATATATATATATATATATATATATATATATATATATATATATATATATATATATATATATAATGCATGTGTGTAAATATGAGAGACAGTGAACATGTGGGTTAGCAAATATGCATTGCATACAATCTACAAATACAAACATCAAGTACATACATATGAAATTTAGCTCAAATATTTTACTGCAAACATCATTAATGTTATTTTACATATCTGTTTAAAATAAAAACTGATGTAGTATTTTTGCAATATTTTTAAGATCTAGGGTTTGTTCCGGTTTTACGTCACGGACTCCCTTTTCTACTAAGGGCTAGAACGGTTGCCTTCTTGCAAAGGACTTGATTTGGCAGATGTAATCGTTACCCTGAGTGCATGCCCTTGCTAACCACAGACCGTGACGGGGCGCGAACCCTCGACCTGACGCCTCGAAGTCGAGGACGCTACCGCTTGAGCCACGGTGACTTTTAAGCTCTGCATTTAAGCCCAAATCAAACTCTCGCAAATGAAGAATGTCAACCTTATTCAGTAAAAGTCAATTATCATTTAGGGGAATAGAATACCTCCTCGCGCTCCCTTGCGTTTTGTACAAGTCGATTAAATGGGGCGGAGCTAGAGGAATGAGAATCCCCTCCCCAGTATTTTCCTCGCACAAAAAGTAAATTTTTTCGTTTTGACTCAGCCATCCCTTATAAGGGAGATTATTTATATATATATATATATATATATATATATATATATATATATATATATATATATATATATATATATATATATATATATATATATGCTTAAAGGAGTATATTGTTGCTAAGAGAATGTTATTTTTCACAGTATATCGCCTGGCAGCCGGCTTCTGTTAACAATGCTGGCACTGACAATCTGCGAAGGTAGAAGCAACTTTACTTTTCCAGATATCATTACTATTCCATCCATCCCACATATAACACAAGGTATGTCATGATCTTTTATGGTGTAATTAAACACGTGGTGTCATCAAATATACAGAGAGCACCTCTCCCATGAGGGCAACAGATCTCTTCGCCAGAAATTATTTTCGGTAAAAGTGTCTTGCAGATTTAGTGTGCCATCCGAAGGCCACAAGACTTCATCGTCAGGCAGTTTTATAAATACTGCAAAGAAGTCTTTTGAAAATATACAGAGAGAGCCTCTCCTATTGGGGCAACAGATCTCTTCGCCAGAAATTACTTTCGGCAAAAGTGCCTTGCAGATTTAGTGTGCTATCCGAAGGCCACAAGATTTCATCGTCAGGAAGTTTTATAAATACTGAAATGAAGTCTTTTGGAAGAAGGTAATTGTTCTTAATAGCTTCTTCCATAAGTAATCTGGTGACATACAATAAAGATTGAGTATCTTTGGATACTTAACATATGGGCGAAGCATCATAGAAGAATGAATAATATACTAAAGAAATAAGACACCATGCTCCATCTACCTCCGCTGAAGAGAGTATACATATGGAGCTTCTTCCATAATGGTAACAGATCTTTTTTGTTAGAATCAATTTTCGGAATAAGTTTCTTGCATATTTGGTATGCGAAATTTCGAAAGCCACCATTGTCCATATTCGAGAGAATTCTCTTCAGTAGGATAATCAACTGCCAGCTGATAAAAAAAAAAAATTGTGGGCTTCCGAAAGTTTGCACACCAAGCTTGTAGAAACATTAGTCGAAAATTCTTTCTGGAGAATATATGTACCTCTAATGGGAGAAACTATGTCTAGATACTCTCTTCAATGGTTTGCACACCAAGCTTGTAGAAACATTAGCCGAAAATTATTTCTGGAGAAGATATGTACCTCTATGGGAGAAGCTCTGTCTAGATACTCTCTTCAAAGGAGATAACTTAGGCAAGGTGTCAATTTAACTTGAATAAATTATGTGGTCGAAAGTTTGCACACCAAGCTTGTAGAAACATTAGCCGAAAATTATTTCTGGAGAAGATAAGTACCTCTATGGGAGAAGCTCTATCTAGATATTCTCTTCAACGGAGATAACTAAGGCAAGGTGTCATTTGACTTGAATAAGTTATGTGGTCGAAAGTTTGCACACCAAGCTTGTACAAACATTAGCCGAAAATTATTTCTGGAGAAGATATGTACCTCTATGGGAAAAGCTCTGTCTAGATCCTCTCTTCAACGGTGATAATTGAGGCAAGGTATCATTTGACTTGAATAAATTATGTGGTCCTCTCTGTTATCCTTCCCATATGATAATCATCCAGAAATAACTCATTCTTTGTCAAGAATCGACATATTCTCAGGACAAGCACCAAGGAATAATTAAACTAGAATAATTGTTCTTGAGGACTCTAAGAAAAGGATATTCTGGTCTCAATGGAAGAAACTCTTCTGAACTATTGTCTTCTTCCATTGTCCAAGGGAATTCTCTTAAGCATTATTTAATTACCCGATGAAGAAAGTCTGTGCCCCTCGAAATCTTGCACACAGTGTCTGCAAGAAAGGTGAAGAGATCTGTTACCTCTATGGCAGAAGCATTCTCTACATACTCTCTTCAAAAGATATATTTGAGGAATGGTGCTTTGCTTATAGATAGATAGATAGATATATAGATAGATAGATAGATAGATAGATAGATAGTTAGATAGATGGATAGATAGATAGATAGATAGATAGATAGATAGATAGATAGATAGATAGATAGATAGATAGATAGATAGATAGACAGACAGACAGACAGACAGACAGATAAATAGATAGATAGATAGATAGATAGATAGATAGATAGATAGATAGATAGATAGATAGATATGAGAGAAAGAGTTTGTAATTAAGATTATTCAAAAGTGTAATAAACAGCTTATACATTTTACAATAACAAGACCTTTCACAATTCCATATATTCTCATTGCAGCACCGTTAAACTTTCTCGACTGGATGAACCTGAGCTTCAATAGAAAAGGTAAAAATGGCGCTTCGGTATTTATAAATTATGTAATACTTTGTGTGTGTGTGTGTATATATATATATATATATATATATATATATATATATATATATATATATATATATATATATATATATATATATATATATATATATATATATATAGTTAACTAGAGGTATACTTTATATTTCTTAAGTAATTATTGTGCATGAATCAATTTAGCTCGCTAATGTAAACAAATACTTGACAGCCACCAAAAAGTAGCAAAGCAACTCATTTTAACAACTGCCTCTTACAATATAACAATATCGATATAGCTCACCGTACTCTATCACCCACTAAACTTCGATAATATAACAATTACTGTAAAGACAATATAATTATTAATGAAAAATTAATTAGAACAAAAGATTACCTCATAAACATAAGCAGGAGAACCTAATTTTTTTTTTCTATTCAGAATGGCAAATGAACACTGTTACATGCGGTGAGAACAGCAATGCAGCAATTACAATTTGGCAATCACCTCAGTACCCTGAAAATGTCACTCTGCCATCTGTTTGTACCTTAAATCTGACCCCACCGCCAAACACATGTGCTTATCGGTAAGTTGCATATTTTCATATCCAAAGGTATTAATTATAAGTCTTCTCGAAAAGACCTGATTTGACGTTTTATGACACATTAATCCCCATTCGAAAGGGGGTGGACACACATTAGAGCATAGATGTTAAGGCTGGATGCCCCTCCAAACGCCCTGCGGTGAGTTCGAAAACGGGTTTGTTACTGCTAAAGTCGATTGCTCTAATCACTGCCCTAAGGAAATCTCAGGCCTGCCCTGTGCTTTTCAGTCAGCTACGGGTAAAGTCTAAAAACAGTATTATTCTTAATCCCTTATAAATAGGTTAAATTGAGTAGTCACCGTGGCTCAAGTGGTAGCGTTCGCGACTTTGAGGCGTCAGGTCGAGGGTTCGCGCCCCGTCACGGTCTGAGGTTAACAAGGGTATGCACTCAGGGTAACTATTACATCTGCCAAAACAAGTCCTTTGCAAGAAGGCAACCGTCCTAGCCCTTGGTAGAAAAGGGAGTCCGTGACGTTAAACCGGAACAACAGAGGAACCTCGTTATCCAACCTTAATATCTCAGCTCTAACCTGTCTGTGTCCACCCCCATTGGAGTTTAAATGAACTCTGATACACAGAATGACAAACAAAAACACAGTTTTCCAAAATAAAAAACCCTGCATACAGACGTTCGTTCCGGTTTTACGTCACGGACTCCCTTTTCTACCAAGGGCTCACAGACTCCTTATGCAAATTCAAATTATTCACAAAAGGGACTTGAATTTTGCCATGCTTTAGATTAGGTTTCGTAACTTTGACAAGAGAAATCATATCTCATATTATTCGGTTTTGTTGTTGTTTTGGATTCTCCACCCACGGATGGGTGGAGCGGGTCATAGAGGACCCATGGGGCGGTCGGTCTTAAAATTATTAAGCACATAACTTCAATAAGTCAGGGAAAACCAGGAAAACCTGAGGCCTCTCCTGTTTTTTTCGTGAAGGTCCAGAAGTATTTCCACCCTCGTATCGTAAGTGTCAACTAAAAAATAGGTCGGAAGATCGGTTCCCGTCCAAGACCGAGAGTTTAAGCTGTTTACTGGCAGGAATTGCTGTGGTTGGACACCACAGTGGGGGGTTGGGGCTTGCCCTGGCTGACGAATACCCATTGTATTGAAATGGAAATAAAGTTTGTTTGTTTGTTTGTTTGTTTGCTTGTTTGTCCATTCCCATGTGCCGCAGACGACTAAAGGAGATATCCCTAATGGTGGAGAGAAAAGAAATCCACCATCGCACCTCCTGAATAGCTTAAGAACTGTATAAAAGAGATAGCAGATACGAGGAAGAGTAGAATGTGATGCGCCTTAAGGGGGATTCACACGGTCAAACGTTTCGTCGAACGCGGTTCGACAGACAAGTGTTTGAAGTGATGTTCGAACGTGTGAACGGGGTATTTTTGTTTTTGTCGAACAAGTTTGACAAACGTGTTCGACAACCAAATACCCCGTTCACACGTTCGAACATCCCTTCAAACACTTGTCTGTCGAACCACGATCGACGAACCGTTTGACAGTGTAAACCCCCTTTACATCTTTTTTTTTTTTTTTTTTTTTCCCAGTAGTGGTCACTCTTCATGTTTCAATGATTCAGCGGGATATGACATTTTAAAGGGAAAAAAAATATTAATTTATTTTTCGTTTTAAGGAAAATGAGGGAATTGACACTCGAGTCTGGATTCGGTTTTACGTCACGAACTCCCTTTTCTACTAAGGGCTAGGACGGTTGCCTTCTTGCGAAGGACTTGTTTTGGCAGATGTAATCGTTACCCTGAGTGTATGCCCTTACTAACCTCAGTCCGTGACGGGGCGCGAACCCTCGACCTGCCGCCTCAGAGTTGCAGACGCTACCATTTTGCCACGGAGACTCTGGAAGTGATTAACCGTTGTCTAGCCTTAATTCCCCAGCTCCAATCTGTTAATGCGTCCTACCGATTCTAATAGGATTGAACAGTGAAACATTAAGCAGCAATTAAACAGTCTTAATAAGGAAAATGCAATATTTATTAATTTTCCTGTATGCCTTCATGATAAAGTCCAGAACTTCATGGAATATTTCTTGAAATTCAGACTCCTTTCAGTGGAATGAGTTAACTGAAACCAATATTATGATGAAGCTGTCGAAGATATTCAAAGGAAGCCAAGAAAATATGAACAATATTTTAGAAGCAGGAGTCAATAAAGACGGATATTAAACTTTTCTGAGAGAGGATTTCCTTGCAAGACGATAGAAAGTTTGGGGTATTTTAGTATTAAAAGGAGGTTTAGTACATACTTTAGCATTAAAAGGAGGTTTAGTACATATTTTAGCATTAGAAGGAGGCTTACTACATATTTTAGCATTAAAAGGAGGTTTAGTACATATTTTAGCATTAGAAGGAGGTTTAGTACATATTTTAGCATTAAAAGGAGGTTTAATACATATTTTAGCATTAGAAGGAGGTTTAGTACATATTTTAGCATTAAAAGGAGGTTTAGTACATATTTTTGCATTAAAAGGATGTTTAGTATATATTTTAGCATTAAAAGGAGGTTTAGTACATATTTTAGCATTAAAAGGAGGTTTAGTACATATTTTAGCATTAAAAGGAGGTTTAGTACATATTTTAGCATTAAAAGGAGTATAGTACATATTTTAGCATTAGAAGGAAGTTTAGTACATATTTTAGCATTAAAAGAAGCTTTAATATATGTTTTAGCATTAAAAGGAGGTTTAGTACATATTTTAGCATTAAAAGGATGTTTAATATATATCTTAGCATTAAAAAGAGGCTTAGTACATATTTTAGCATTAAAAGGAGGTTTAGTACATATTTTAACTTTAAAAGGAGGTTTAGTACATATTTTAGCATTAAAAGGAGGTTTAGTACATATTTTAGCATTAAAAGGAGGTTTAGTACATATTTTAGCATTAAAAGGAGGTTTAATATATATATTTTAGCATTAAATGGAGATTTAGTACATATTTTAGCATTGAAAGGAGGCTTAGTACATATTTTAGCATTAAAAGGAGGTTTAGTACATATTTCAGCATTAAAAGGAGGTTTAGTACATATTTTAGCATTAAAAGGAGGTTTAGTACATATTTTAGCATTAAAAGGAGGTTTAGTACATATTTTAGCATTAAAAGGAGGTTTAGTACATACTTTAGCATTAAAAGGAGGTTCAGTACATATTTTAGCATTAAAAGGAGGTTTAGTACATATATACTTGAGCTTCGTAATTGTATTTTGTATAGAATTCATGAAAAAAATTATTTCAATATAACATTTATTTTTCAATACTTTGCATCCCGATAATGAATCTTGTCAAGAAGAGTAACCATAAGGGTTCTCGAAGGCTATTTATATTTACAAGGCAAGTCACCTTACTTAGCTAATATTACTTACATATTTTTTCCCACATACCTGTTACAGTAATATTATAGTAGTCACCTTGGCAAAGCAGTAGCGTCCGCGACTCTGAGGCGGCAGGTCGAGTGTTCGCGCCCTGCCACAGTCTGAGGTTAGCATGCATTCAGGGTAACGATTACATCTGCCAAAACAAGTTCTTCACAAGAAGGCAAACGTACTAGCCCTTGGTAGATAAGTGAGTCCGTGACGTAAAACCAGATATTGTTACAGTACAATATGTGCATAATATATTTAACATATAGCTGTGATTGGGCCAGGGTAGGTCAGTGGTAGAGCACACGAGTCGGTAAGTGACGAGCCTATCTAACACGGGCTTTTTCCCACTGTGGAGACTTAGAAAGGACATCCTGCCTTAATCCCCCAGCTCCAACCTGTCTGTGTCCATCCCCATCCGAATGGGGACTAAGTGTGACAAAATAGATAAACAAGTGGTAAGAAATATAGTATGTAAAAGGAGGAGTGGGACATTTAGACCCAATTTCTTAAGCAGTGTAAACCTAGGATACCATATTGTTAGTTAG
Source organism: Halocaridina rubra (assembly GCA_037179515.1). NCBI lineage: Eukaryota > Metazoa > Arthropoda > Malacostraca > Decapoda > Atyidae > Halocaridina > Halocaridina rubra. Next base: position 94,649 of record JAXCGZ010019068.1, read on the forward strand.
CTAGACACACACAAATGGACTTCATAAACGCATCTGACGCTGTTCTGTGTATGGCTAGGATCCCTTGCGGGATCCTAGCCATACACAGAACCGCGTCAGATGCGTTTATGAAATCCATTTGTGTGTGTCTAGCTAACTAATATGGTATCCTAAGTTTACACTGCTTAAGAAATCGGGCCTTAACAACAGAAGGATTAATAATTGTACTCACATCATTTAGTAAGTAATTTCACTACGTAACGGCTATGGAGATATTCACTGGCAATGCACGGATATTGAAGTTCCGTCGCAGAAAATGCAAGGACTATGAAGTTCAGTAAGTGACAAAGCAAGGACTATGAAGTTCAGTCAATGACAAAGCAAGGACTATGAAGCTTAGTCAATGACAAAGCAAGGACTTTGAAGTTCAGTCAATGACAAAGCAAGGACTATGAAGTTCAAACAATGACAAAGCAAGGACTATGAAGCTCAGTCAGTGACAAAGCAAGGACTATGAAGCTCAGTCAGTGACAAAGCAAGAACTATGAAGCTCAGTCAGTGACAAAGAAAGGACTATGAAGCTCAGTCAGTGACAAAGCAAGGACTATGAAGCTCAGTCAGTGACAAAGCAAGGACTATGAAGTATAGTCACTGACGACAAAAAGAGTATGAGTTTCATTCACTGATTAGATAAGGACTTAGAAGATTAGTAAGTTTCCAACGATATAAAGGCGATGATATTTAATTACTGACAACACAAATTAAGTGAGATTCATTCTCTAAATTAAAGGGCATAAAATTTCAGTCTAACAACATAAGAAATAATATTTAGGTTATAATTATTATTATTATTATTATTATTATTATTATTATTATTATTATTATTATTATTATTATTATTATTATTATTATTATTATTATTATTATTATTATTATTATTATTATTATTATTATCATTATTATTATTATCATTATTATTATTATTATTATTATTATTATTATTATTATTATTATTATTATTATTATTATTATTATTATTATTATTATTATTTGCAAGGGTATACTTTGAAGACCTGGCCTTAATTCCGAAGTTTGAATATGACGTCGTCTGCCCTTATAACACACCCTCCTTTAAGATGTCACATGGCGACGGTCTCTCGGTTCCTCTCTGCACTGATCTCACCAATATGGAGGGTAAGTGAAGAAGGTAAGTGAGAAATCCCATTGCTGGCCAAAGGGTTTTCTCGCACCTGCTAGCATATTAAGCTGAGACAGGCGGATTTCGAGGCTGCAATACGACTAGGCTGTGGAGGTAGACCAGCTGCGACTGTCGGGCTTCAAGGCAGAGGGTACTTGCCCTCGTGCCCTGTGGATAACCCAAGCATGATGGTGCTGGGGAATAGTCGCAATCCTTCATCCCCAGGGAGCTAAGTGTGGTAATTTAGGTATAGTAGTTTCTGGTGAATGTGTGTGCATTGACTCAGCCCCCCACTTTACAAAGGGGGGATGCGGCCATTCTATATTCATGTATATGTAAATGATCATAATATTAATACCTCACATGAAAATATTGAAAATATTTTGAAAAAAATATTATATTAACAATATAAAACTAATGAATTGCTACATATATATTCATATGTCAAAACTAAAGCAATATAGGATTTACCTTAATAGTCTCATGTCGCTACCAATTAAATTAGACAATGAATAGGGGGTCTGTGATTTCCTATAGGTCTACCTAATTATTGAGCCATTACCTGGAGATCACTAGGTCTACGTGATTGGCTAGGGGGCTTATGCTCTGGCTATAAGGTCGGGCTCTGTCCCTTGTCTCTGCTTTTTATTAGGAACATTTAAGCATTAACGTTTTAACAGGTGTCATGAAAGTCGATCCCAGTGAAGAAGGACCTTCCGTTCTGCTCTTGACCTTTGACAAAGTTATAGATTTCAAATTCAAAATTAACGTCACAGCTGTTCGATCTGACGACATAATCGCCTTTAAATGTAAGTTTGTATTATTATTATTATTATTATTATTATTATTATTATTATTATTATTATTATTATTATTATTATTAGTATTAGTATTATTATTATTATTATTATTATTATTATTATTATTATTATTATTATTATTATTATTATTATTATTATAATTATTATTATTATTATTATTATTATTATTATTATTATTATTATTATTATTATTATTATTCTTATTCTTATTATTATTATTATTATTATTATTCTTATTATTATTATTATTATTATTATTATTATTATTATTATTATTATTATTATTATTATTATTATTATTATTATTATTATTATTATTACGGTAGTCACCGTGGCTCAAGCGGTAGCATCCGCGAATCTGAGGCGCCAGGTCGAGGGTTCGCGCCCCGTTACGGTCTGAGGTTAGCAAGGGCATGCATTCAGGGTAACGATTACATCTGCCAAAAGGTCCTTCGCAAGAAGGCAACTGTTCTAGCTTTGGTTGAAAAGGGAGTCCGTGACGTCAAATCGGAACATTATTATTATTATTACTATTACCATTATTATCATTATTATTATTATTATTATTATTATTATTATTATTATTATTATTATTATTATTATTATTATTATTATTATTATTATTATTATTATTATTATTATAATTATTATTATTGATGGATGGATGCGGTTTTACGTCATGAACTCTCTTTTCTATTAAGGGTTAGGACGGTTGCCTTCTTACGAAGGACTTGACTTGGCAGATGTAATCGTTACCCTGAGTGTATGCCCTTACTAACCTCATCTTATTATTATTATTATTATTATTATTATTATTATTATTATTATTATTATTATTATTATTATTATTATTATTATTATTATCTAGATTGAGCTGCAGATTTTTGCCCTATATCAAAGGCGATAAGGGCGAAATATGTTCCGTCAGACACCATCCTAATGTAATACACCGTCTTATGCTTCATAATTTTTCCCGTTAAAATAAGGATGTACTCAGCATATAGGAGTTGGAGGACTAAGTTTGGATGCCATTCCTAATGCCCCATGGTGGGATCAAGTCCGCATTGGTCACTTCCCGACTCACACGCTCTACCACTGAGTTACCGCGACCATGGTCTAAACAATGCACAATATCCAAATATAATAGGAAAGAAAAATAAATATTTCAAAATTTATCGACAAAAACATCTGATTCTTATAATGAAAGATAACCCCTAGTATTGCAATTGTCGTGTGACTATTATCCCACCGCTGCCACCAGATTGTTGTGTGACTATTATCCCACTAGTTATCACCAGTAGATTGTAAATATGGTAGCGTGGTTAGTGAAAGTAGATCAGCTGCTCCTTTATATGTATTTATTTCTAGCTTACATATATGTACTCAGAGCTCCCATTACTACAGTTCCTGTCACGAACGATTCCAGATTCCCGCCCCCAAGGGGGAGGTTAGCTAGCTGTGACCGTCACGTCTGCTCCTGACAGGGCCCGGTCTCTAACTGAGTCTTTGTAACTACTCATGGCGGTTGGTGGGCATCACTGCCACCCGACACATTTAAGCATGTCTGAAATGCCTTGTGAAGCTATAGGCATCTTTAATATGCCTTATGACACAATTACTATATAGCCAGAAACAGAAGTAGACTACGAAATTAAGGGTTAGTGCATCTAATTAATCCCCCTAAGGGGGAGGGGCATAAATACCTCCTCCGTGTTTTCCTGCCCTCCGTTAAAATGGACTTAATTGGGCAGAGCGAGGGAACTGGGAATCCCCTTCCTTGAATTTTATCCTCTCTAAAAGAGTCAAGTCATTTACTTCGACTCAGCCACCCTCCTCTATAAGGGGGATAATGGCTTATGAACAGAGATAGCTCTAATAATCCGGTTTTACGTCACGAACTCCCTTTTCTACCGAGGGCTAAGACGGTTGCCTTCTTGCGAAGGACTTGTTTTGGTAGATGTAATCGTTACCCTGAGTGCATGCCCTTGCTAACCTCAGACTGTGACGGGGTGCGAGCCATCGACCTGACGTCTCAGAGTCGCGGACGCTACCGCTTGAGCCACGGTGACTACAGTGAACAGAGATAGCTCTAATTACCGGTTATACGTCAAGAACTCCCTTATCTACCAAGGGCTAGGACGGTTGCCTTTTTGCGGAGGACTTGTTTTGGTAGATGTAATCGTTACCCTGAGTGCATGCCCTTGCTAACCTCAGACCATGACGGGGCGCAAACCCTCGACCTGACGCCTCAGAGTCGCGGACGCTACCGCTTGAGCCACGGTGACTACAGATAGCTCTAATTATTTATATTTATTTATCTACCTTGGCTGTTTCCCCCTTTAATTGAGGGGTAGCCGACATAAAAAAAAGAAAAAAAGAAGGGGATTACTTTGCTCTATGGGCAATGACGAGGGAGCTAGCGACCGTTCAGATGGCACTGCTGGAGTGCCACAGCCCATCCTCTCTAATTACCAGATACATAAAATAGGATACTGAAGAACTATAAATTGACCTAATTTTTGAAATAGAATACACTTCCTCAAAATGTGAAATGCTTAATAATTTTTATTTTCTATTTCTTTTGAATAGCACCCAGTGTGTGTGGCATAAAGAATGAAGTACCTGCGAGGCGAAGTCATCTTGGCGTAAAAAGTTCGAGCCCAGTGCACGGTATTAGAATTTAATTTATTTTATTCAAATATTCTTATCAATTACTTTGTGAATAAACTTTACAAAAAAAAAATTAGTCATGTCCAAACCTTTCAAGTAAATATAGTGTAAAAATGAGAGTTTTATAACTTTTCCAAGATTGTTACTGCCATTATCTGACAACTTACTTTCTCTTTCTGACTACTCTACCATCAGTTACTTCCTGACGCCAACCTATTTCATTGACCCTGGCCTCAGTTCAGCACTGAGCTAAGCTGTCTCACTACTCTAACTGGCTTGATTCAAGAAAGTTATTATTTCTAAACAAATCCACATGTCAACATTTTTTCCTCTTATATCATTATAAGCTTAAAATTCTCATAAATATTACCTTCCCAACACAATTCATGGGTTTTGTAAAGATGTTTAACTCTCAGAATAAACGCCATAACTGGTTAGCTTAAGTGAGTTGCCTCGTAGATAATCGCATGAATAACCCTAGAGCAGGGGTCGGCAACCTTTTGCTAACTATGTGCCGACTTAGGGTTTTAAATCATTCAGTGTGCTAACAACATACGTATTTTTATACAAGTCAAGGTCAATATACCTGTCATGCAATATATTTTATATAGTAATATATACAATAATATGTAAACCAATTGCTACAAAGAAGAAAGAATCAAGGAAATGACATGTTGTGACCCAACGAAAACTTTGTTAAATTTTGAGAACTGACGCGTGATGAGGCTGAGTGCCATTGGAAATTGCTTGGCGTGCCAAATGTAGCACGCGTGCCGTAGGTTGCCGACCCCTCCTCTAGAGCACACTGACATTACTCCTCTTTACAATATCCCAATGACTCATATTTCCATTTTTTGTAGAGAAAACGACGGGAGAACTACCAGCGGAAGTGAGTCAAAGTAGTGAGGCAACGGAAGCAAATCAAGGCACTGAAGAATCAGAAGATAAAAATTGTCAATCATCAAGAACACAACCGCTGGTGACAAAGAGGAAGATTCTAAATGTGCTCAAGGAAAAGAATCACTTGTATTCGAAAGGTAGGTAGGGAGGACAACTTAGGCACTAATTAAGGTCATTCATGATAATCTTAGATGAATGAATGAGTGAATGAATGAATGAATGAATGTATTAATTAATTAATTAATTAATTAATATACATTTGTATATATAAGACATTTTTTCCCTAAAAGGGGAAGTGGCTGAGTAAAGGCCTAATACTTTGACATTGTGAAGAGTAAGTGCACAGAAGGGGAATCCCAGTCCCCTAGCTCCGCACCATTTAGTCGACTCTTACAACATACAAGGGAACACGAAGGAAGTATCCTATCCCCCCTCCTCAGGTATAAGAAAAAGATGACGTGACTGTACAGGGGATGACTTGCAATGGAAGGGTATCGATGAAAATGAAGCACAGAACAGAAATAGATGGAGACGACTCATTCACAACGGCAACCCCATATAAAAATAGATTAAAGCTGAGAAGAAGAATATATATATATATATATATATATATATATATATATATATATATATATATATATATATATATATATATATATATATATATATATATATATATATATATATATATATATATATATATATATATATATATATATATATATATATATATATATATATATATATATATATATATATATATATATATATATATATATATATATATATATATATATATATATATATATATATATATATATATATATATATATATATATATATATATATATTGATGACTTGATAAAACTTATTCAATTTCAAATAAATACTCCAAGAGACAGATCTTAAAAACAATCTTCTCTCATTCTATAGCACTGGCACATGGAATAAAAACAAACCAGCTTAAAGTCAAACGAGGCCACACAAGGATTGTTGGAAAAGAAGCTGGAGTAGGAGAATGGCCCTGGATGGTAAGATTCACATTCCGTAAATAATCTTTTCAACTACATCCTATATAAAAACTTATGATGATTATATGCTATAAAGACTTTCCTTAAAAATTAGAGCAGACGGAGTATGAGAGAGAGAGAGAGAGAGAGAGAGAGAGAGAGAGAGAGAGAGAGAGAGAGAGAGAGAGAGAGAGAGAGAGAGAGAGAGAGAGAGAGAGAGAGAGATTTTTTATTACATTGCCAACACTAAAGATAGGCCTAGCCTATGATAATCATTTATAAGCAAGCTAGTTATTGCTGTAATAAAATTTTATAATCATCACAAGAGATTAAATAATACTTAAGGGAAAAATGTGAAATTAAAAGTTTGAGTAAATAAACTCTTAGGGTTGTTCACACATCTTTAGCACTTCGAACTATATAAACGCAATAGGTTCAAGAAAAATGTGAAATGTAAAGTTTGAGTAAATAAACGCTTAGGGTTGTTCAAACATCTTTAGCAGTTCGAACTATATAAACGCAATAGATTCAGGAAAAATGTGAAATGTAAAGTTTGAGTAAATAAATGCTTAGAGTTGTTCAAACATCCTTAGCAGTTCGAACTATATAAATGCAATAGATTCAGGAAAAATGTGAAATGTAAAGTTTGAGTAAATAAATGCTTAGGGTTGTTCAATCATCTTTAGCAGTTCGAACTATATAAACGCAATAGATTCAGGAAAAATGTGAAATGTAAAGTTTGAGTAAATAAATGCTTAAGGTTGTTCAATCATCTTTAGCAGTTCGAACTATATAAATGCAATAGATTCAGGAAAAATGTTAAATGTAAAGTTTGAGTAAATAAACGCTTAGGGTTGTTCAAACATCCTTAGCAGTTAGAACTATATAAACGCAAAAGATTCAGGAAAAATGTGAAATGTAAAGTTTGAGTAAATAAACGCTTAGGATTGTTCAAACATCTTTAGCAGTTCGAACTATATAAACGCAATAGATTCAGGAAAAATTGAAATGTAAAGTTTGAGTAAATAAATGCTTAGAGTTGTTCAAACATCCTTAGCAGTTTGAACTATATAAATGCAATAGATTCAGGAAAAATGTGAAATGTAAAGTTTGAGTAAATAAATGCTTAGAGTTGTTCAAACATCCTTAGCAGTTCGAACCATATAAACGCAATAGATTCAGGAAAAATGTGAAATGAAAAGTTTGTATTAAATAAACGCTCAGGGTTGTTCAAACATCCTTAGCAATTAGAACTATATTAACGCATTAGATTCGGGAAAAATGTGAAATGTAAAGTTTGAGTAAATAAACGCTTAGGGTTGTTCAAACATCCTTAGCAGTTAGAACTATATATAAGCAATGCCACTGTGTGTAAAAAATTACTAATTACAAAACGGCAAAGCATGAATATACATCTAACTGAAATAAAATTTCTTGAAAGTTCATTTTATCTATACAAAAGCCATAACTCTCCTTATAAGAGTGGGGGCTGAGTCAAAACAAAATAATTTGACTCTGTAGGACGAAAATTCGAATTATGGGATTCCAACTACCCTCACTCAGCCTAATGTAGTCGACTTTCGACACACAGGGGAACACGGAAGGAGTATTCTTGGCCCCCCCCTCTCAAGGGTATACGGGTATATGCATATATGAGTGCCTATATCTGAAAACAAACAAATTAAAAAACAATAAAATGAAATAGACAACTTACTGTATTAAACAAGCAACCTCCTTGTTTGCTAACTGTCAGTTACATCGTCATGTCATTCATAAAATACTATTGGTGTTTGCAGCCATGAAATTTGTGTCATTACAGGTTGTTATTGAGAAGGAGATGTACTACTTTCCTCCTGGTGGCCCTCCATATAGCCTTCCATGTTCTGGAGTCCTTGTCGATGAGAGCCACGTTGTGACCTCAGCAACATGTGTTCTTTACTATACTGGGTATATTTCCACCTGACAATTTTTACCTTTTCTTTGGGGACCGCGGTAATGCAGTGGTTATAGCACTAGATTTAGGAAGTGACAAACTCGTGTTCGTGCCCACCGCGGAACGTTAGGATGGGAGTTCAGAGCTTTATAGCTTCTATATACTTTTACCCACGGCCACTCAAATGGGGACTGATTGTTGTTGTTTTAGATTCTCCGCCCAAAGATGAGTGGAACGGGTCATGGATGACCTGTAGGGCATTCGCCAACCGGCACAGGCTCCAACCCCCCACTGTGGTGACCAGCCACAGCAGTAACCTCCCCAGTAAACAGCTTAAACTCTCTTGCCTGGACGAGGCGCGATCTGTCGATCTCACGATTGTGAGGCCAGCGCGTTACCACTGTACTAGCCAGGAGGTAGGGGACTAATTGTGACACATACAGCGGTTCAACATTCTAATCTTTTCTTTACAGAATGTTGTAACCATATTCTAGTAATACTAATTAACCTGCAGAAACTACCTTTCATTAACGTTTTATTTTCTTGAGGCTTTTCTTCTAGAGCAGTATCTCTCCATCTCATTTTTTTCTTTAGTGAGTCCTATATTTCTCTATCATACAAGGCCTATTCCTAACTGTCATGTTAAAGTATTTCTTAGAAGAATATATTGGTTTATCCTATTATTGCTTCTTAATCTGTGGACATTTACTATCACCACTTAGTTTTACTACCTTGGTAATCTTCTTGTAATCTCTTCTTCGTCTACATCTTTTCCCACTTTTATGTGGGGTCGATGTTTCTAACCAACGTTCTCCATATGTTCCTGTCCCATACCTCATCACCCATCAAACCTTTAGACCTCAGGTCGTCATTGATGCAATCTATCCACCTATGCTTTGGTCTCCACCTCCCTCTCCTACCCGCATATCCTTTTCCATCACTCTCCTCCCAACATACTGTTCATCCCTCCTAACGACATGACCATACCATCTTAGTCTACTTTTTTGTATCTAATCTGATATTTCTCTAACTTTTGAGGTACCTCTAATCTTGTAATATTAGTATTAATTTAATAAGATTAATTTATTAATGTATCATTTTATGCGTCACAATTAGTCCCCATTCGGAGAGGGGTGGACATAGGCATTTTGAATCTTGGCAATTAAGTCTGTTGGTCCTTCCTAACACCTCGCGAGGAGATTGAACCCGCATTAGTCGCTTCCCGGCTCGAGCGCTTTTCCAGTGAACTACAGTGACCCCTGATCGATGATTTTTAAAAATGATATGTTCTTATTCTATCATTGCTATATATATTAGAGATCAGAGACTATCTCATTACATTCGAGAAGCCATTAAGGCGGGTACGAACCCACCGTGGAGCGTTAGGTAGGGCATCCAGCCTTGGAACTTGAGGATTAAGGTAGAATTCCCTTCCTAACGCCCCGTGGTGGGCTTGAACCAGCGCTAGTCCATATACCAAAGCCATATTCCCGCTTATAAGGAGGGTGACTGAGTCAAAGACAATACTTTGACTTTTTGTGGGAATTAAATACAGAGGAGGGGATTCCCAGCCCCCTCGCTCAGCCCCATTTAGTCGACTTTTACGACACGCAGGGGAACACGGAGGAAGTATTCTTACCCCCCTCCGGTGAGTTACAGCAGAGAAAAGACCATAAATCATAATTTGCTTGCAATATTTTACCCTGATAATGATTCTTAGTATCACAATTATCAAAAGACATATTATCTACAGAATGATGGCGGTTCCAGTGAGTGGACTGAAAGTATTGTTGGGAATCCATGACATAAGGAGTCCAAATCTTAATACCACAGTCACCAGATCGGTGGAAAGGGCCACTTTTCCTCTTACAGTTTCGCCATTAACGTTGAAGGACGACTTGGCCGTTTTGGAGCTGACAGAAGCAGTGGCATATACAAAATTCATTAGGCCTCTTTGCTTGCCCGTCGATTGTAAGTAAGAGTGAAATGACTTGTCAGATGTGAAGGGATAATAAAAGATGTGTGATGAATATCCAAGAATATTCAGTGTAGATGTAGGCATAGAAAAAGAACCGTAACTGAAGGAAGACTTAACATCAAGCTGTCCTGAACAGACCAATTTAAGTTCAAAAAACCTTCAGCTGTAGTATCGCAACGGGCGGCTGGTGCCGCCCGTTGCGATACTACAGCTGAAGGTTTTTTTGAACTTAAATAGGTCTGTCCAAGACAGTTCGATGTTAAGTCTTCCTTCAGTTACGGTTCTTTCTCTATGCCTACAGCTATACTGAATATTCTTGAATATTCATCACACATCTTTTATTATCCCTTCACATCTGACAAGTCATTACACTCTCTATCTCGGTTTATCTTTACTTTATGTATTCTTCGTGCCCAGGCCCGATTTAGGGCTGTTTTATTTTATTTTTTTTTTTGGCCCGTCCTGGTGTCATAATCATAAAAAAAAAACTAAATGAAAAAAAAATATTTAAGTGATGATGAAGCGGACATTTTGGAGTCTAGACACCCCGTTGTAGGCAATCAGACGAATAACTCATTCAACTGTACATTGTAATATACAGTAACATAAATTCTCCCTCACATTTTGTTTTATTAAGCAGCTTAAGATACTTTGTTAATAACATCTATCTATCCGGTTTTACGTCACGGATTCCCTTTTCTACCAAAGGCTAGGACGGTTGCCTTCTTACGAAGGACTTGTTTTAGCAGGTGTAATCGTTTCCCTGAGTGCATGCCCTTGCTAACCTGAGACCGCGACGGGGCGCGAACCTTCGACCTGACGCCTCAAAGTTGTGGACGCTACCGCTTGAGTCACGGTGACTACACTTTGTTGATAACATCAACATCGTTAATATATAATATGCCATCAGTATTTATGCCTTCCACTGTCCTTGTTTTTCCACGAACAGTCAACATCTTCAGAGACGACAGTGTGGTGGTGAGCGGATGGAGTGCGACGAACCTTCATTTCCAAAACAATACCCTTCTTTCCGTACAAGATATCCTGGACAGTGATACCTCGTGTGCATCTCTGGCAGATACTTTGCTCAGACTGGTGGATCAAGTGGATGCATTTTATGGCTCAGACAATGCAACGATAAATCCAGACGATTATTTGTGTACAAAGGGATCAGCCATTCGTGCGGTAAGTTATTAAAGTTAAATTTAAAGTTTGCTGTTTTATCCCTCCTATCAGAGGCATCGTTCCTGCTCTGGCGAGCGTCAGCCGGTTCAAGCCCCAACCCCCCACTGTGGTGTCCAGCCACAGCAGTAACATTCCCAGTAAACAGCTTAAGCTCTCGGTCCTGAACGGGAACCGATCTCTCGACTCGCGAATGCGAGGCCAGCGCGTTACCACTGTACTAGAATCACAATTAGTCTCCAAGCGAGCTGAGGTGGACACAGATATTTTGGAGAGAGGGTATTAAGGTTGGATACCCTATCTAACATTCGGCGGTGGGATCGAACCCGCATTCGCTGCTTTCGGGCTAGCGTGCTCTACCACAGAGTCACCCAGGCCCCTTGAAATTTAATCCAGTTCCGGTTTTATGTCACGGACTCCCTTTTCTACCAAGGGCTGGGACGGTTGCCTTCTTGCGAAGGACTTGCTTTGGCATATGTAATCGTTACCCTGAGTGCATGCCCTTGCTAACCTCAGACCGTGACGGGGCGCGAATCCTCGACATGACGCCTTAAAGTCGCGGACGCTACCACTTGAGCCACGGTGACTACTCTAAATTATAATCCAGTACAACCATAAAACTTCTGATGATTATTTTTCGCTAAAAGGATTAGCCATTTGAATAATAATAACCATTACTGTTTACCAAATTATAACTACAAATTCTGACATAAATTTAACAATCAATTTGTGCACTAAGGGATAAGTCATTTGCATCGTAAATAATTTTAATATTTAACTCAGGATTTTGATAATTATCAGTATTGTAATAATAATAATAATAATAATAATAATAATAATAATAATAATAATAATAATAATAATAATAATAATAATAATAACAATATCAATAATGATAGTAATAATAATAATAATAATAATAATAATAATAATAATAATAATAATAATAATAATAATAATAATAATAATAATAATAATAATAATAATAATAATAATAATAATAACAATAATAATAATAATAATAATAATAATAATAATAATAATAATAATAATAATAATAATAATAATAATAACTATAATAATAATACAAAGATCCTCGATTTCAGTTTGATACAGGCATACCAATGAGTAGGCGAGACCAGACGGGTGCTTACTACCTTATCGGCATCGGAGCTCCACTG
>JAXCGZ010019069.1:7500-12500 GCA_037179515.1 Halocaridina rubra
CAAAGAGTAACCTTGAAAACCCTATCTATAAAGCTTCCTCTAATCATAAAAGCCCTATTAAAAGAATCCTACCTTTAAGTAACAAAATATCCTTAAAAAACAACCCTCCCTTTGCCTTGATTGGCATCTTAAATATCGATCATCTTATTCTACGAATTACGACTTTAAATATCATATGTAAAAATGACCGCCTTATTCCGTGCAATCCTTAATCATAAATATGTAAGATATCCTTGAATGAAAAGTTCCTCGTATAAGTCTCGACAAGCTTACAACGAGTGGCCTCTCTTATATGTATGGAAGTGTTCTTGAAAGCCTAATCCACGATTAAAGTATCAGGGAATACCTTTGAAAGCCATATTCCAAGAACCCTCATTTAAGTGTCCATAAACTAATTTCATGAATCGTGTTTTAAGCAGTAAATGTAAGTTTGAAATCCTATTTCCATGAATTCTCTTTTAAGTATCGAAGTTACCTTAGATAATAAACAAATATTACATTAAGTGCCGAAGACCTTGTTCCACGCATGCCCTATCTAGGTGTGAAAACTTGAGGTCAGAGCTATTCAATTGGAGGCCCGCCGGACAAATCCGGCTCTTAAGTGATTCGTCATTAGCCCTTTGACACATTTCAGAAGAAATAAAATTAATCAACGACATTTATTTATTTAGTCATTTATTTATTCATATAGTCAAATACTTACGATTTTTATATAATCAGACTTTTATATTGACCAACCGTATTCATCAGCTGAATGATAGATGTGATCAACTTGGAGCCATATACAAGGCTGGTTGTGTTCAACTTCATTACATTGTACTCAATATTCAATGTACCAAATGCTCAAATTAATCATTAAAATTACCAAGTTCATTTCAAAGAAAACACATTTTTCCTTTATTCTTACGTGCTTAACGGAAAGGAAAAACATATTGTTATATGAATTTTATGTTTCATTCAATGTATAAGACCGCTTTCACACTAAAGTGGCAAGTCGCACGTGGCATGCCACGTGGCACGCCAGTTGAAACCGAACATCCGGAAATATATGAATCATATCACACAAAAGTGCGTGGCACGTCCCATGTGCCACGTGCGACTTACGAGAACTGGCGTGCCACGTGGCATGCCACGTGCGACGTGCCACTTTAGTGTGAAAGTGGACTTAGAGCTTACAGAAAAAATCAGGGTAAAATAAATGTATTCATTTATATGTATGTCAATATGAATTAAGATTAATTACAGTGTACTTAATTTTCAATGTACCAAATGCGCATTTTTTTTAGTTACCAAGATAATTTCTAACAAAAGTTTCGGTTTTTTGTTTATTTACATACTTAGCGGAAAATTAAAAACAAATAATGTCTGAATTTTTCATTCTTCAATATATGAGTGTTTAGAGAGGAAATGTCGTAAGGCAAATTAAAGATGCCTATAGCTTCACAAGGCATTTCAGAAATGCCTAAAAGTGTCGGGTGGCAGTGACGCCCACGAAACCTACCGACCGCCATGAGTAGCTACTAAGAGTCAGTCAGAGATCGGGCCTTGTCAAGGGAAGACGTGACGTACACAGCTTAGCTAGCCTCCCCCTTGGGGGCGGGAATCTGGAATCGTTCGTGACAGGAATTGTAGTAATGAGAGCTCTGAGGAATTCATGTAAACTTAGAAATAAATACATATAAAGAAGAGGCTTATCATCAACGACGCTACCAAAAGAACTACACCACAATTGTTGGTGTAAAATAGTGGAATGAAAATCCCACCTTATTGTTGACCCTCGTGTGAAATAGTAATCCCACGACACTGGTGACAACTAGTGGGATTACACCACGACAGAAAAAAAAACTGGAGGTAAAATATATTTATGACCCTTCCATCAACTTCAGATTCATAATCTGGCCCTTTACTCCGAAGGAAACTTTTTATCCCTGCCTTTGACCAAAAAATCCCCTTATCGTATATCGAGGATTCGTCTTGAGTAAGGTAGAGTCCCCATTGAAATGTCGAAAACTTGTCTTAAAAACCCTATTCCAGGAATCCTCTTATAGGTCTCGAAAACCTTTTTCAGTTATCAAACAATCACTATAATAACCGAACTTTCATTTAAATACTAAAAAATAGACTTGAAAACTCTATTCCAAGAATCTTCTTTTAAGTTATCGAAATCTTGTTCCATAAAACTTCATTTATGTCTCGAAGGCCTTATTCCACGAAGTCTCTCTTTAAATACGAAAATATTACCTCGAAAATGGAATATTTATTCTCTGCACGAGGCATGAGAAGCAAATAAACTGGTTCTAATTGCACTGCAACTATCGTCATAATGAAGGTATGTGCCATGCCATGCCATGCCATGCCGCTTCTTTATGCTCCCACGCTTTACCTCACTCACATTAAGGCCTCCTAAGGAGGAGGAGGAGGAGGAGGAGAAGGAGGAATATAGAAAGAGAAAGAGAGATAGAAAGAGAAGAAGAAAAAGAAGAAGAAGAAGAAGAAGAAGAAGAAGAAGAAGAAGAAGAAGAAGAAGAAGAAGAAGAAGAAGAAGAAGAAGAAGAAGAAGAAGAAGAAGAAGAAGAAGAAGAAGAAACTGGACGAGAAAGAAGCATAAGCTAGCACATGGGGGTAGGATGGCGAAAAGAGAGAAGCTAGCATACACATTTCCCTCCAAAACGTAGATAAAGGGAGTGTCACTGCAAGGTTTGGAGAACGAAGTGAAAGAACCTAGTAAACAGATGTTGAGATCAAGTAGACAACGGTAGCAGGGAAAAGTAATCGAAGCTAGCAGACAGGTATAGAGAAAAGATGAAAAAAAAAAAGTAGCGGAAAGGTATTAGAGAGCAAAGAGAGTAGAGCTAGTAAAGAGAGAGAGAGAGAGAGAGAGAGAGAGAGAGAGAGAGAGAGAGAGAGAGAGAGAGAGAGAGAGAGAGAGAGAGAGAGAGAGAGACTAGCATATCGAGGTCAAATAAGGCAAAAGAAAGCGGGAGTAAAAGGAGGAAGAGATCGAGGACGGGTGGAAGATTAGGAAGAGCTGCAGGAGACTGAAGAAGAATTTTCTGAGACTTAAAGGCTCAGATGACTCTCTCTCTCTCTCTCTCTCTCTCTCTCTCTCTCTCTCTCTCTCTCTCTCTCTCTCTCTCTCTCTCTCTCTCTCTCTCTCTCTCTCTCTCTCTCTCTCTCTCTCTATCTATCTCTCTCTCTCTCTCTCTCTCTTATTTACACACACAAACTCACACACGCAGACACAGACACTCAAAAACTCATACTCGCAACGCACAAGCAATCAAACAAATACATTAACAAATAAAACACACAAATTCAATAACACTCATGCAAACCCTCACATGAATACACACACGTACACAAATACAAGCAAAGAAAATCCCCACTATCAATAATGCTGTACGTATACACACTTCCCACACAACTCCCACATACAAAAAAAGTAAAAAATGAAATTATCTCTGACAACCTCAGAAGTCAGAGGAAACACTCCAAACTCGGCAGATTTATCAACTACGTATAAGAAATTACAAGTATGTCAACCAGAAAGTTTAGGGCTTTGGACTTGATTTATTAGTGGAAGATAAAAGAAGAGATATGCATGCATGTGTGTGTGTGTGTGTGTGTGTGTGTGTGTGTGTGTGTGTGTGTGTGTGTGTGTGTGTGTGTGTGTGTGTTTACGGAAAAGAGCCCAAAGCTCGTATCTTCCCGTTTCCTGATCGCTTCCATTTTATACTTAGTGATACTTATCATACCTGTCCTTAAAACTATCGACTGAGATAGCATTAACTACCTCCTCGCTTAGCGAATTCCAATTATCAACTACTCTTACACTGAAAAAGTATTTCCTTACATCCTGCAAGGAAGTTTTCTTACGAAGCTTGTGTGATTACCTAATTGAGTACCTAATTGTGTTTACGGGAAAGAGCCCAAAGCTCGTATCTTCCCGTCTCCTGATCGGTTCCATTTTATACTTAGTGATACTTATCATACCTGTCCTTTAAACTATGGATTGAGATTGCATTAACTACCTCCTCGCTTAGCCAATTCCAATTATCAACTACTCTTACACTGAAAAAGTATTTCCTTACATCCTGCGAAGAAGTTTTCTTACGAAGCTTCAAACTGTGACCTCTAGTTCTAGAGCCTGCCATATCAAAATATCGATCCCTATCCACTCTATCATAACCATGAAGGAATTTAAAGACTGTCACTTTATCCCCCCTCACTCTTCTAGCTTCGAGTGATGGTAAGTCTAACTCCCTCAGCCTCTCATCATAACTGAGATTGCGTATTTCTGGCACCAGTTTCGTGGCATGTCTTTGAACTTTTTCAAGCTTAGCTATGTGCTTTTTCAAGTGCGGATTCCAAAAGGGGGCTGCATATTCGAGTTTTGGCCTCCCATAGGTTACATAAATATTTCTGAACATTTCCTTTTCCATGTGCCTGAAGGCTACCCTTACATTTGATAAGAATGCATATGCTGCCTTTACTATGCCATTTATATGTATTTCTGGAGACAAATCTGCCAGTATGTTTACTCCTAGATCTCTCTCATTTTCTGTCTCTTGAAGTTGTACTCCAGCCACCGAGTAGTCAAGCTTGGGCCTTCTTGCACTTGTACCCATTCTCATTACCTTACATTTTGAAGTATTGAATTTCATTAGCCACTTTTCTGACCACTCATGCAGATTATTTAGATCCTCCTGAAATTCTCTACCATTGTTCTCGTTTTTTACTTTCTTCACAATCTTTGCATCATCTGCAAACATATTCATGAAGGAATTTACAGACTCTGGTAGGTCATTTACATATACAAGGAACAAAAGTGGCCCTAAAACTGAACCCTGTGGAACTCCACTACTAACTCTTCTCCATTCAGACACTGAGTGTCTTACTCTAACCCTCTGTTCCCTTCCTTCTAAGTAAGTTTTTATCCATTCCAAAACATTTCCACCTATTCTAGATATTGATTGCAGCTTCCTAATAAGTCTCCCATG
>JAXCGZ010019069.1:20000-22500 GCA_037179515.1 Halocaridina rubra
GAATCTAATATGAGGATTCACACTCTACAAAACTCAAATACGAATCCCTCAAATTCGGATGAAAGAAATGCAGAGTTGCATTGTATTCCTATATTTGAATAAACGATACGGATTGATTATAAATGTGAGAACTAAATATGAGTGTTAGTGACCTCTTGGGTTGACAGAATGAAAATGGATTGGTAGTGATCTCTGTCATCCTCAAGATAAAGGGTTCAGTTAAGTCTCGGTTACGACCTCTGTGGCTATCCACACTTAGCTATAGCCTACTGCTCTACAGGGCCTAAGTTCACGTCCTAACAGGAGGGCATATCAATAGATAACTCTTTCTATGTGTAACAAGATCATATCAAAGAGCTTTCATCCATTATGGGGATGAACGAGGGTTGTTCACACTTGGGAAGGGGAAAAAGGCTAAAAATACAACTTTTGAATGCCCAGTGGTGCCCCCCCTCCCCCCAAAAAAAAATCCTAAGACGTCAATTGGTATTCAGCTCAGCCTTTATGATCTCTGTGGCTATGCGCACTTAGCTGTAGGATCCGGGTTCGAGTTCAACACTACAATAGATATAAAAAGTAAATCACATTTATTTGCATGATTATAATCTAATCATCATTTCTGGTTGAAAGAATGATGAAGTTAAAGATTTGAAAAGCACAATCAGTGCTGACCCAAGGTAACTGCGAAAAAACAAGGAGTTGAAGTGTATTCTCATTTATGACTCCTATGGCAAAGCGCAGTAAGTTTTGGATTCCAGTGATACAAAACGTTAGTTTCAGTCCACACAGGTAGCACTGTGGAAATACAATATACGCTAGCTATTAAAACAGAGCGCAAGGACACTTAATATTTCACAGGTTTAAATCAATAAAACATAAAAAAGTACACTAATAAGTACCCTCCGTATGAATGTTTAGACACAGTACTTATGCTTATTAGAACATATCGAAGATTTATATCTGTTGGCAAAATTTTTTTTTATGAGTGTAGCACTGGGACAGGCAAGAAAATTGCCCTCAACAGGCCCGGGCATCAAGATAATATTAAGACTAAGAAAAAGTGAAAGTATAAGGGTAAGACAGAAATAAGGGAATGGTACACAATAGGAAAGAAACAGGCTGAAAAAATAGTTGAAGTATTATTGAGGTCCTAGAGATATGGTAGAATTAAGCCCTTAGATTGACGATAGAGCCTAGCCTCCTGGCTAGTACAGTGGTAACGCACTGGCCTGCCAGCATTCGCGCCTCGTCCAGGCAAGAGAGCTTAAGCTGTTTACTGGGGAGGTTACTGCTGTGGCTGGTCACCACAGTGGGGGGTTGGGGCCTGTGCCGGCTGGCAACCGCCCTATGGGTCCTCCATGGCCCGTTCCACCTATCCGTGGGTGGAGAATCTATAAAAAGAAAAAAAAAGATAGAGCCGCTTTTTCAGGGAAGATGTTATAAGAATTTGGAGGTGAGACGAGGCCGCTTGGCGAGTTTTACACGGCCTCGACAGTGGGGAGGGATGCAACTCGCCAACTCATCAGACCAGCGATGGAAGTAGTAACGATAGAAAAAAGAGAGGGGTGATATCTTAAGGCGAAGAGAAATAGAATCTAGATGAAAAGTGATAAGTATAAGAAGAACATTTCAGAGTTGTGAGCAGTACTCTAAGCTGGGATGAATAAGACTTTTATAGATTTTAAGTAATTGTAAAAAGGAAAAGTAATGACGAAACGAAACAGAACCCCCAATTTTTTGGATGTAGATATAGACAAGCTAGGGACTATCTGGATTCTAAATATGTTACTAGAATTAAGAGAGTAAATTTCGTTAGTTTTGAAGATAATAGGGCTATCAGGAGAAGAAAAAGATAAAGAGATAGACAAAACCTGTGTCTTGGAGGCGTTGATATAACTAAATATTTGGTGTCACGCTCATATACCCTCTGTAAATCGGACTTGAGAGCTGAAGAAACAGTGATACGAGACTGATTACGAGTAGCAGATGAAGGTTGTGAAGGAAAGACAGAGGCAAAATGCAGGGCAGAATCATCGGCAAAAGCTTAGAGAAGAGAGGAGAATGGGGGCTGAAGAAGAATGTTGATAAAGAAAAGGAACAGAGTAGGTGATAGAACAGAGCCTTGTGGAACACCACTGACAACAGTGGATGAGCTAAATATTGAGCCGTCAACAACCACTCCTTGAAATAATGCTGCGAAATTTGTATACAAAACCTAATAACAAATATCTATTTATGAGGAAACTGAAAGAGCTTTGATGCCAAAGGTATCTTATTTTTATGAAAGTGATAAGACTTACACAAAAATAGTAATTCAAACATCAGGGGGAATAAGCAAACTCGGTTCAAGACCGGATAAATGGAGAGTGTTGGAGTTAGGATTGGACACAGTAGCAAAATTTTGAGTTCTAAGTAAAGACTTAGATTCCGAAGGGTTTGCGTAAAACAGCGATCCAATATAAGGATGGGATGGCAGGTTGATAAAAAAAAATAGAGGCTC
>JAXCGZ010019069.1:30000-37500 GCA_037179515.1 Halocaridina rubra
ACTGCCCTCATCAATAAAAGCCTGTCCATGAGAAAATACCAAGACGAAGGAAAAGAAAAAGGTTAAGGACAAGGCAGAGATGAGTTAATGTCACACAAAGGAAAACGACAGACAGAAAAAACAGTCAGAGTACAGAGGACCCAGATATATGGAGGACTAGGCCCTGAGATGATGATAGCTCTGCCTTTTGAAGGATGAAAGGCCATAAGAATTAGGAAAGACAGAAGGAAAAAGAGAGTTCCAGAGTCTGGAGGTAGATGGGAAGAATTAGTCGCTGTATCGACCAATCCGCGAGCTACAAATCTCCACTCAGTACCTGAGAGATAAGGCCGCTTGGCGAGTGCTACGTGGCCTTGGCAGTGGGGGAAGGATGCAACCCGCTAACTCATCAGAGCAGCGATGGAAGTAGTAGCGATAGAAAAGAGAAAGAGACGATACCTTACGGCAAAGAGATAGAAAATCCAGATTAGATGTAAAAAAGGATCATTAATGAGTCTGACTGCCTTAGATTCAACCCTATCAAGGAGATAAGTATAAGAAGAAGCACCCCATATGTATTAGCAGTATTCTAAGCAGGGACGGATAAGACCTTTATAAATTTTGAGTAACTGTAAAGAAGGAAAAGTAATGCTGAAAGCGAAACGAAATTCCCAAGTTTTTGGATGAAGATTTAGAAATCTGAATTATGTGATTCCTCCGAGGCAAGTTAGAGGCTATAGGGATTCCTAATATGTTGATAGAATATATATATATATATATATATATATATATATATATATATATATATATATATAGTATATATATAATATATATATATATATATATATATATATATATGCTTATTTATTCACAATAAAACTGTGATGTTAACAATGCTATCTAAAAACTCTTTTGTTTTCTCAAACATCAGGGGAATCGAACTTATTAGCAATTTACAATTTCATGCCGTCTTAAGCGACCGAGCTGCTACGACAGATAAAAGAAAGTACTTATCATGCCCAGCTACCACACGCCATTACTTCTCCCGCTCTCATATCAGCCTTTTACAGTTACACATAAAGCTTAATCTTCGCGCACAACTGCAACAGGTTGAGATAAAAAAAAAAAAAACGAGTTTTTACATGCGGAAGTAGCTCGGTCGATTAAGGCTCTGCATACATTTGTAACTTGCGATGCAAGTGCCATTCCTTGAGATTGAAAAAAAAAAATCTTTTTGTGCCTAATCATAATATATATATATATATATATATATATATATATATATATATATATATATATATATATATATATATATATATATATATATATATATATATATATATATATATATATATATATATTTATAATCGCAATTAAGCTGTGATATTAATAAAACTATTATTAAAGAAAGTCTTTTTTAAGGACATCAGGGCACTCGAAACTTCGTCGCAAGCTACAAAGTGATGGTGCCTTAAGCAGTTGTACCTCTACAATAGGCAAAATGTCTTCATTGTATGGCACAGTCAGTATATGCTAGCATCTCTTCCCATCGACATTTAATCAACTTGATATATTCACAATTATACCGCGATATCAACATTACTATTATACACGAAAATCTTTTTAGGATATCAGGTCACTCTATCTTGCGTGGCAAGCTATGAATTATACTTATTACCCAACTATACCAATACAACAGACAAATGCTTGCATTTCATGGCACGGCCAGCATATGTAAGCATCTCTCCTATCGACCTTTCTAACCTGTGTTTGCATGTAAATAGGACTACTTCTTACCAGGATTCAAATCTACAATACAAGTGATACTCCATCAGTGTATATTATTCTCTAACTACTGGAGCGAGGGAACGAACACTAATGATCATTCTACTCTCCCTTCGCAGCCTCAAGCCTGGCTTCTTTGAGCGTTTCAGTCAATATATATATATATATATATATATATATATATATATATATATATATATATATATATATATATATATATATATATATATATATATATATATATATATATATATATATATATATATATATATATATATATATATATATATATATATATATATATATATATATATATATATATATAATATAATATAATATAATATATATATATATATATATATATATATATATATATATATATATATATATATATATATATACATATATTATATATATATATATATATATATATATATATATATATATATATATATATATATATATATATATATATATATATATATATATATATATATATATATATATATATATATATATATATATATATATATATATATATAAAATATTATATAATATATATATATATATATATATATATATATATATATATATATATATATATATATATATATATATATATATATATATATATATATATATATATATGGATTCGGTTTTACGTCAAGAACTCCCTTTTCGATTAAGGGCTAGGACAGTCGCCTTCTTGCGAAGGATATATATATATATATATATATATATATATATATATATATATATATATATATATATATATATATATATATATATATATATATATATATATTTTTTTTTTTTATTTTTTTTTTTTTTTTTTTCGTGTAATTTTTTCTGTTTGGTTTGTGTAATGTTGAGCGCCTTGGTCCTTTGCTTTTTATATTAAAGGGTTATCTAGTGACCGATCTATAATCGTAATTAGAGATTAACATATTCTTTTGTTAATGACTTATTAATGAGTTTGACGGTTTTCTTTGATTGAGGGTATTATTTCTTTTGGATTAGACCTGTCTTACTATCTTTAGTTTTTAATGCTCTCAGGCCTCCTGAGTCGTTTTTACTTTTACTCCCCCTGGCATTGTTATTTTACACTCACTTGTGCTTG
This sequence comes from Halocaridina rubra, assembly GCA_037179515.1. Lineage (NCBI taxonomy): Eukaryota > Metazoa > Arthropoda > Malacostraca > Decapoda > Atyidae > Halocaridina > Halocaridina rubra. Next base: position 32,885 of record JAXCGZ010019069.1, read on the forward strand.
AGAAGGGGTCCATTTAGGATCCGAAAAAAAAAAAAAAAAAAAAAATATATATATATATATATATATATATATATATATATATATATATATATATATGTGTGTGTGTGTGTGTGTGTGTGTGTGTGTGTGTGTGTGTGTGTGTGTGTGTGTGATTACCTAATTGATTACCTAATTGTGTTTACGGGAAAGAGCCCAAAGCTCGTATCTTCCCGTCTCCTGATCGCTTCCATTTTAGACTTAGTGATACTTATCATACCTGTCCTTAAAACTATGGATTGAGATAGCATTAACTACCTCCTCGCTTAGCGAATTCCAATTATCAACTACTCTTACACTGAAAAAGTATTTCCTTACATCCTGCGAAGAAGTTTTCTTACGAAGCTTCAAACTGTGACCTCTAGTTCTAGAGCCAGCCATATCAAAATATCGATCCCTATCCACTCTATCATAACCATGAAGGAATTTAAAGACTGTCACCATATCCCCCCTCACTCTTCTAGCTTCGAGTGATGGTAAGTCTAATTCCCTCAGCCTCTCATCATAACTGAGATTGCGTATTTCTGGCACCAGTTTCGTGGCATGTCTTTGAACTTTTTCAAGCTTAGCTATGTGCTTTTTCAAGTGCGGATTCCAAAAGGGGGCTGCATATTCGAGTTTTGGCCTCACATAGGTTACATAAATATTTCTGAACATTTCCTTGTCCATGTACCTGAAGGCTACCCTTATATTTGATAAGAATGGATATGCTGCCCTTACTATGCCATTTATATGTATTTCTGGAGACAAATCTGCCAGTATGTTTACTCCTAGATCTCTCTCATTTTCTGTCTCTTGAAGTTGTACTCCAGCCACCGAGTAGTCAAGCTTGGGCCTTCTTGCACTTGTACCCATTCTCATTACCTTACATTTTGAAGTATTGAATTTCATTAGCCACTTTTCTGACCACTCATGCAGATTATTTAGATCCTCCTGAAGTTCTCTACCATTGTTCTCGTTTTTTACTTTCTTCACAATCTTTGCATCATCTGCAAACATATTCATGAATGAATTTACAGACTCTGGTAGGTCATTTACATATACAAGGAACAAAAGTGGCCCTAAAACTGAACCCTGTGGAACTCCACTACTAACTCTTCTCCATTCAGACACTGAGTGTCTTACTCTAACCCTCTGTTCCCTTCCTTCTAAGTAAGTTTTTATCCATTCCAAAACATTTCCACCTATTCTAGCCATTGATTGCAGCTTCCTAATAAGTCTCCCATGTGGAACAGTGTCAAACGCTTTCTGGAAGTCTAGGAATATGCAATCTGCTCAGCCCTCTCTTTCCTGTAAGATTTGGCTTACCTCATCATAAAATTCTAATAAGTTTGTTACTGTTGATCTACCTTCTCTGAAGCCATGTTGCCTCACTGACAAAAAGTTGAAGGATTCCAAGTGAAGAGAGATATGTTTCCTTAGTAGTTTCTCCATAACTTTGCAAACTATGCTGGTTAAGGAAACTGGTCTATAGTTCAGAGCCGTATCCCTCCTTCCCTTTTTGAAGATAGGTATCACATTTGCTTGTTTCCAGCATCTTGGAATCTCCCCCGACTCCAGTGACTCCTTAAATATGATACTTAGTGCCACTGATATTGTGCTTGCGCATTTTTTAAGCACATGAGGGGATATGTCATCGGGACCTGTAGCTTTATGAACATCTGTGTGTGTGTGTGTGTGTGTGTGTGTGTGTGTGTGTGTGTGTGTGTGTGTGTGTGTGTGTGTGTGTGTGTGTGTGTGTGTGTGTGTGTGTGTGTGTGTGTGTGTGCGTGTGTGATAAACAAGTGCCGCTGACCTGCATTCGATCCTGTAACACCCCTGACATTCCTCCAATACATATTAACCATTTTATATTGGAAACCACTATATAGTCGATAAAACACTTGGGTATTCCATCGAATTCGAATATTATTGAAGGAAAATCTTTGTAAGTCATTTCCAAAAGAACACAAATACATAAATAGATTAATAAGCGACACGTTTGTTAAAATTGCTGCATTCATTATCTTCTGTGATGCTGGTCGCTTCCCTCCTCTTAGGTTTCTGAGGAGATTTCCTCTTTCTCCGACATTGGCAACAATACTGCTGATAATGATAAGCTCCTTCCTCAACTGAGGAAGAAGGAGCCCTTCCCTTTACATCAAAGACAATGGAAGGGGGGGGGCATCCTCCAAAGAACAGCAGCTTAGCACGAGGTCAAGGCGGTTGTTAAAGGGATTGGAAGCAGAAAAGCTTGAAATTACCTAAGTGTTTATTCATCTACTCAAATAGAGCACAATTATTTTACGTTAGTTCTGTACAAAATTAACACTGACCTTATTCTAGCCAAGTTTGAATCTCAAATATCATTTAATATTTATTTGGAATTGTATCTCAAACACTCATTTTACATTAGCAATTAATCTTGCATAGAATTAATAGTTCTTCTGATGATGAAGGAATAGTTCAGTCCCAAAAACCTACATGATTTCAACCCTACTATTACTCTAAACCATTTTAGTAGTTTTTTAAGAATTTCCAAAATCAAATTCAGACTAACAAAAGAGGATTTAATACTAAGTAATAATAATAATAATAATAATAATAATAATAATAATAATAATAATAATAATAATAATAATAATAATAATAATAATAATAATAATAATATTAATAATAATATTAATAATATTAATAATATTATTATTAATAATAATAATAATAATAATAATAATAATAATAATAATAATAATGATGATGATGATCATGGAGAGGCAAGACTCCTTGAATACGCGTGCCTTCCATCCTGTCAGTGTTCATTAATAAAGGTCGTTAATAAATCACCATATTAATGAGGTTGGGGTAGCCAGCTGCCATATGCTGCCAGTCGAACCTGCCTAGGCCTCCTATTCCTACTCCTCCTCCTCTACCTTCTACTTCCATCATTGTAATTTCCTTCTATCTTTCTCCTCCTCCTGATTCTCACGCTCCTTCTACTAATGATTAGTAGGTTGGCCATGGCACCAACTGATCGTTGAACTATTACGACAAAGAGTATTACAGACTTAACTAGGACTGGCCACAGCTGAAGATTAAGTCTTCGTTCAGGCTCGGTCCTCTCCCAATGCCTACATATACACCAAATGTTCTGGCTTATTCGTTGCACATCTCTTTCTATTCTATCACATTTGACAAGTGACAACACTTCCCATCTTTGATTTTTTTTGCTATCTTTTTCCTTATTTTACTATGATCATGGAAGATCCACAGCTTATGGCCCCCAGTACCCGGCACAGAGGGCTGCTAAGAATATCTGAGGATCTTGCTGACCCCACTATTGGCGTGAGGGTAGACAAGCCTGGTGCTATTAATGGTTCTGCTCTTAACCGTGCACCTCCTCTTAGATCCGCTTCTTTTACTCTTTACTTTTCTAACATTCATGGTCTAAACTGTAATCTTACACCTGTGGAACAGCACTTGTGTACATCCCTCCCTATCCTTTTCTCTGAAACCCAGCTGTCTAGCCATGCCTCCACTGACCCATTTCAAATATCTCACTATAACCTGTATTCTCGTTTTTGTTCCAGAGGCGGGGTCTATGCCTACTGCAACACTAACACCCCTATTGCAAAGTCCATGGTCTTTGAATCTCCTGACTTTGATGTTTCTGGCTGAATATCTATCTTTTCACTACCATTATATTCTTTATTATGGTACTGCTCTCTTAACTCCACTAACTTTGTGTGTTTTTTTGAACATCTGTCCTCTTGTCATGAGTCCTTGCTATCTTCTCACCCACATGCTGAAGTTCCTACTATTGAGGACTTCAATATACACCTCAGAAAGTGGCTTAATTCCTCTCATACTGATGTGGGAGGAAGTGAGGCCTTTGCTTTGTCTAAAACTCACGACCTGGAGCAGACTATCAAACATCCTACTCATGTTCCCGATCCACACAAACATGCAGCCAACACTCTACCTATTCTTACTTCTAATTCTTCAAACTACTCATAGTCTGTGCTTTCCCCTCTTGCTAAATCGGACCATTCTGTGATCTTAATCTCTTTATTTTTGCTCCCCCCTCTATTAATTCCTTCAACTCAGCACGGACTTTGGCACTTTGAGCGTACTCAACGTGAAGATATACGTAATTTCCTCTTTGACTTCCCATGGGGTGAATGCTGCTTTTGGTCCTGCAACCCTAATCAGGTTGCCCTAATAGTTGCCGAGATCATGACCTTGGGAATGGTGGCATTCATTCCCTCCTCTATGAAAACTTTCTTTTCCCCTAATCATTGGTTTGACCATGCACACTCCATGGCTATTCAGGCTAGGAATTGCTGTACTACTCAGATTTGAAGGTCTAAAACTTCTTTTTTAAGAAGGAAAGTTAATGACCTTATCTCAATGATAAAGGTTTTCTGGTCCTTAGCCAGAAAACTCTCCAAACACTTCTGAAACTCAAGCTTTTGCCATCTCATTCGATCTGATGGTTCTATAGCTTGCTTTCCCACTGACAAAGTCACTCTCTTTGGCTCTAATTTTTCTGCCAACTATTCTGTAAACGATTCTAGCGCACTTAACCCTCATACTTTACCCCT